>VDFB02105785.1:257650612-257745612 GCA_007258455.2 Sequoia sempervirens | reverse complement strand
ATTCAAAATATAAATTTAAAATTTTATGGTATTAAGGCATGACCTAGCTAGATAATGTAGTTCCACATTTTTTAGAGTGGAATTATATATATTGATTATTCTCTCCTTTACTAGTTGTTGTGAATCAATCTAGTACAAATTTTATGCATGTTTCTATGTCATAGTATTTAAAGACATTCATTATGCACTTAAAATCAAGAAAGGAGTGAACAAAAAAACAAGAGAATAATTAGAGCACACTTCAATTCTAAAACGTAATATAGGAATCAAATCTATATCATCATATAGACCATCTAAATGTTTATGAATGTTGTCTTTTATCTTTCACATTGATATTAATTTGGTCCAACAAGAGGGATTGAACTAGGATAACTCATTCATAAGTGTCAAGTTGGAAATCTCCCCAATGGTATTTGTGGACACCAACTTAACTTCGATCAAACATCCAACAAGTAAAAGCAAACAAATTATAGGAGACATTTTTTTATCAAATCATTCTTGTGCATACTAGATCAAGTTTATGATAACCAAGATCGATTACACTAGGCACAACATCAACCTATAGGTTTTTTACCAATTTTAAATTTTAGATATTCATCAAAATAGAATGGTTAATTTGCTAATAATGTTAAATTATTCTTTAACAACATTAACATCATTTATCCATCATCAATCCTAGAGATATGTAGACTTATCCTCTTGTTTAATTATTACCTTTATTTCGGCTCTATTAAATAAGTTAATTGTTTGTTAATTAATTGCATTTATTTGATAAGCTTAGATGTTTATGTAAATTTGGTTAAAGCCCTTACAATTATTATTGAATTCATAATACAAGCATTTGATAAAGTCATTAAGAAAAAAATTACCTGTATTTTTACTATTAGTATTTTTCAAGAATTAAATACAATAGATAATTAAAAAAATAACTTTAAGATTTCAGTAACCTCATACACATATATTCTTATTAATTTGTTAATTTTCCTAAAAATCTTAGTGCTCCAACATAATAAGTACTCTGACATAACTTTAAATCAATTAACCACAGTAAATAATTTGAATCAAATTGGTAATTCTGGTGATAATATAATAATTGAGGGCCCTAATGTGTTATACATAGCAATTAAATTAAATTTGAATAAAATGAAGATTAAAAAAAATATTCATCGTTGAACAATATATATTCTTATTTTAAGAAAGAGTATATAGAAAATAGATAAACTCCATAAGAGAGATGTCTAACTACTACTCTACTTAAATAATTTGAATTTGGCTATTGATAATCTTAGCAATATAAAAAATAGAAAAGTTAGAAGAATGAATTAGGATTCATGGTGAGAAATAAAGAGTCACTACATATGGTAGTGAACTATTTCCTTAGAAGTTGAAATTGACGGCTAGATATAAACAAATTTATTAGGAAAGTAAGCATGTTTGTTGGATATATTAATTTTGGTAACCCAAAAAGTCATAACTATTAGGTTGAAGTATAAATCATAGTATGATTGCATTCTATGATGATATATATAAGTTGACAACCTAATAATATAGATAATAAACATGTAACAAATACTAATAAGTTTTTGGTTTATGAATAATAATTTATCTATTATTAAGCAAACTAAAATTGTTATATGTTGTCTAATTTTTTTAATTTATATTATTTAATTGTAAGATCAAAAAGTAAATAATTTGCAATTTCCTCCTTTATTTTTTACACATATTTTAACTTGTGTATTGAAGACAAGAGAAATGACAAAAATATTCAAATTAATAATGGAACCATTTACCTTGTTCACTCCTTTCTCCTCCAATTGATCTAGAAGAAGAGTTGCACCAAAGACTCTCTTGATTTTCTCCTTTAGTGTATGCAAATGGAATGTGGTTTCTTATAACACCAACAACATGATAGTATGATTGATATGATGATAGATCAAATGGATAACATGAGAATATGATGAAGGTGCATTAGATAGAAAATGCACCAACATAACAATAGGATGAGATAAGATATCTAAATGGGGTAATAGGCCTCTAATTTATAGAGTTTCTACAAGGGAAATCAAGGGCCAAGATAGATTGGTTGGTGGATGGATAGGATTGAATAAGGATTAAGGTTTGGATAAAAAGTTGTAGTCATGTGACAAGTGTCACATGAGGGATAAGGGCTAGGTTTAGGATTTGATTAGGGGAAAATAGGGCATATACTTATGTAAATGATTGACATTTGGAGATGTAGTATGAAATGGATGGATGAGATGTAAAGTTAGTTTCACTTTTGTGTTAAGTGTCTAGGTTCAATAAATCTAAACAAGGTCTTTGTTAGTCATGCAACTCAATAATTAAATTATAATAAAAGTATTCAATTAATTATTTGAGAAGGATTGTGTGTAGTGTCTACCTATTCCTATCATGTGATGTTAGTGGGAGCATTATATTTCATTTATGCTAAGATGTAAGATGATCATGTTTTGATCTTATTATTCTATGTCCTGATTTATGTTTCCTCTATGGTTATGTTATTATTATTCTTGATGTAAATGGAGTGAAAGTGTGTGCATGATTCAGGCTTGCTTAAGTGACTATTATTATGTTTTGGTTCGAGAATGTATGCATTAATATAGATGATATAATTAAATTCTATCATAAATTGTATCATTTAAATGTAATGATATCATGGATATGGTGTTTTGCACCGTTAGGTATTATGTGATGCTTCAACTATTTTTTTATATAAATGGAGCATGTATGCTTGACATGTGTGTCAAGTGGTTACAAGTACTAGGTATTTCTCCACTTGGCTTTGTAGGTCTGAGTATACCCTGACAATAGTTATAGGGAGATGTCACATTGGCCATTTATTATTTTGCCTTACTTGTTGTACTTGATACGAGTGTGAGACCCTTGTTATTTTACCCGTGTCAAATTTGATACTATTGTTGGCACTCTCAAATTTTTCAAATTTGAAGTGCCATTTAAAAATTTTTCCTATGCACTTTTAGAAGTGCACCTGAGAAATTTGCCTAAATGACCTACTTTGAAGGGTCATAATTTAAAGCTCGTTGATTTCTAAGAAAAATCCCTTTGCAGAAACACTCATGTGTCATATGTGAACGTGTGCATCAATTTTCAGCTTCTCATGATGAGTTTTTCAAGGTTTTGAAAAGTGAAGATGGAGGGTTTTGTCACTATTCAGCTGTTTGCGAACGTTCAGTTTTGCAAACTAGCCTCCTGTTTGATCTTGGATTTTGCAACCAGTTAATCGTCATGCAAAAATGATTGTTTCTCTATATTATCCATACCAAAATGAACTCACATGTCAGTTTTCAAGGCCTTATGAGTTGATTTGCTATTTTTAGCATATCAAAACCAAGTGGAATTTCTTCAGTTTTGTACTGAAACCTTTCTTAGAGGCCAAATTTGAGCATCAGTAACTTTTGATGGATGATGATTGAATGGAATTCCTTTTGCACATGTCCTCTATGTACCAAAATGAGACAGTATGTCTGATGGAAGCTCGCTAGGTGCTTATTTGATATATCTGTAATGAGGTGATTTCATCAGTTTCAATTGGTTCAGAACAGTTGTTTATTGCAGAAAGTTTGAGTAAGCAACTTTGACAGCGAATAACTTTTGCCTCGTGATTGATTTCTCTGATCCGTCTTTCGCATTGCATTCTCAAGACTATTTTCTACAAGCCTGCAAGTTTTCACAAATCCACAAGGTCATATTTCAGGTTTTCAAAGGCAATTCTAGAGCTCATTTAGCTAGTTTTCACCATTTTTCAAAGTGCCAGAAAGCAGTCTTAATGAAAACCCAGTTCATGTTTTCAATTTCTAATGCATTCAAAAGGCATGCCTGATCCATTTGAGGGTAAAATTTGTTTGAATTTTTATTTTTTTTAGTTGGGTCCACATGGGGACCCAACTTGCTTTGCATGGTTGTAAAATTGTAATGGATGAAATGCCTTAAAAGGATGGTAAAGTGCTTGTTTAGTATCTTCTAAAAGAAAAGACAACATGTGCAATTGAATTGTAGAAATTAGTGACTCAAGATCACAATTGAGCCAAGACAAGGTGGCTTTCATTATAATGGAAGTGTTCATCAATGGAAAGAAAAGGGATGCATGATCATATGTACCCTCATGGCTTTAGAAGGCACATGGCATGCTCAATAGATGATCCTTTAAGATAGTCTCATGGGACAACCATCAAAGAAGACATTGATTAATTAAATATTCAATGGAACATCATAGAATGCTATTGTTTTTGAATACGCACAAAATGGCTAAAATGAATGTGGACTTTAGAAACTTGAAAGAAAATGCAATTTATCATGGTGCCACAAATACCAAAGAAATTATGTTGAAAAGGCTCAAGAAACTCTTGAAAACATGTGTTTCACAGTGGAAAAGAGGTTGATGTGGATGAGAAAAGAGGAAGCCATGCTAATTTATAGAGGAACGCCTCTGTTGAATATAACTTAATGGAATGCCATGAAGGGAAAGAAATGCACTAAATAAAATTTAAAAGTTTAGTGAATTCTAAGAGAGCACAAAGAATGAATGCTCTTTTAGATATTTCTATGCAACCAGGGGATGAGGAATCCCATAGAAGAAAATGCAACGAAGGAAAGAACAAAACGAGAAACAAGGCTGCACATGGAGTGCCTTGAAGCTTGATCATTTATTAAGGATGCAATACACCCAATGGACTATGGAAGAAATATTTAAAGGAATTAAATTAAATACAAATGCAGAGCAGCCAGATATATTACAAGGAGCCATGTTATGCTGGCAGTGACATACAAAGTAATCATGGAAAATGCCTTATAAACCTTCAAGCAGCGAATGAAAGGATCCAAAGAGCTAGGGCGTGGATTGAAAGCATCAAAAGGGTCTTTGAAGATTGTTAAATGCTGAAAACAGGTCACACACCATCATAGAGGGCACAATCATCAATAAGGAGAACAAAGAGTTAGGGAATATTCACAATGCATATGTTAAAATCTCTCAAAACCTCCAAGCCAACGCACTTGGCAACTACAAAAGTTGTGCCCAAAACCTTTTTCCTCCCACTCGTGCCATATTGGAAGGATCTTAGAAAATCCTTAACAAATGCAATGGAAGAGACCACGTGTTGAGGGAGGAAGGCTCCAATACTAACAAAGGGAACACTTTCGCCTGCAAAGTAAATACAAGATGAATCATCAAAAAGCTTTGAAATTTGTAGACATAGGTAAGGTAACCGGCCCGCATAGTGAGAAGGTGCCAGTTGCAAGATATATAAGAAATTTATTTGTTAAAAATGCTTTGAAACTATCAAGAACCCACACAAGTTGTAAGGGGATTCAACTGTAATTCCAAAGTACAGGGGTGTGAACGCATTTACCAAATACAAGGAATGGAGAAAGTTGCACCCAACTTAAAATGCAAAATGTATTTGTTAAAAGTCTTTAGAAGCTTTTAAGAAAATGCAATCCATTATCGGCCAAGGCAATAAGGATTTACTTTAAATGCCATCCTTGCAACGATATGCATAAAATGTATTAATTGAAATGCCTTAGAAACTCTAAAGCAAAGTCAATGAAAAGACAAGCCGCCATTGTCTCATGTGAGGGACACGCCTAGTATGCAGAAAATGATTTGTTAAAAAGTATTTAGAAGCTTTCAAAAGATAGCAATACATTTTAAAGTGGGAGGATAGCATTTGTGTTGGCGCCCAGTTGTCAGGGAAGATCTCAATGAGGGCAGTGCCTCTTGGAATATGGTTTGATATTTTGCAATGGAAATAGGTGGACGGTGTTTCACTGGGCAATGAGTGTGTAGATTGCACCATTATGGAGCAATGAACAGAGGCATGGACTGAAACAGGATATGGGCATGCATCAAGATATATGGCAACCATCGTACCCCTGCAGAGAATGGCGCATCAATGCCTCAAAAGGAAGGGCATAATCTGAAGCTAGTATGGTGCCGCCTACGCATAAATAGATGAACATAATGTATTTGTTGAAAAGGGTTGAGAGACTTTTGAAACTACCAAGCAAATGTATTTTCCAGTGCCAACAACAGGTTGGAGAGGGGCTCGAGCCATCACTGGTTGAGAAGAAAAAACCAGTGGTTGAAGATGCACAAAATGGATTTCCTAAAAAAACTTGAATAAATTTTGAGCGAATGCATTTGGAAGTTATGTTGCGCCCATTCCATGCTGGATTTGTTGAAAACACCATAGAAACTTTTAAGCAAATGCATCTAGCAAGTGTATTTCCAATGGAGGAAGCCATAGGAACGTTTGGGTGTTGTTCTTATGGGATGTTATGACTACAGCCATCAATGCATGAAGGGAGGTTGCCACCATAGCCAGAAGGAAATCCCAGAGCATATGAAATGAGAAGTACAAGAGTTAGGGCACAAAATAGAGAAATGAAGATCCAACGACAGAAGATCAAAAATGGAAATGCAGCACGATCATAGCCCTTGCCCGCTATTTCGCAATCAGAAGCTGCTCACTCTTTAAAACCCGTGAGATTGAGGGTTGCTGCCACGTGGAGGTGGGCCCAAATGATGTCTCCATATGTGTGTAAAAATTAAAGGGGGAAAAGGGTTGTTTAAAAATTTAAGGAGTCCAATAAAGCTAAAATTTCCTTGTTGAATTTTTAAGAGGGAAGCATATGAGTGGTGGGCCCGATAATAATAAATAAATACTTGATTATAATGTGCTCGGGAAATAGTTAAAGGTTTCCAATCTTCCCCGGTAGCTCGCAGGTATAAATTGCACACCATTTAATCTTCGCGAGATGAGCAAGATTGCTCCACGCGGAGCAAGAGGGCCCAATTTTGTCTTGATTTGAAAAGCAAAAGGGGAAATATAAAGAGAGGTCCCATGAGCTATTGAAACATGAAGGCTTTGTTGATGGTAAAATTAAAATGCCTATGTAATGATAAGGAATCATGGGTGGACCTTGTATATTTCCTAAAATGCACAAGTGAAGTCTTATTTGCCCCATATGTTTTCTTAAAAAGATAGTTTTCACTTTTTGTAAAGTGAAATAAATTGAATGGGAAAATATTTTAAAGCACATAAGAGTGCACAAAGAGTATGTTTGTTTAAAGTGAATAATTTATTCACTGGGAGAAATATTTCAAACGTGAAGGAAATTACATGGAGGCATGGGTAATAATTTTATCTAGTGGTAAAATTTATGAGGGGCTTCATTTTATTTAAAAGGCAGAATATTAAAGTGCACTAAGGAATGTTTCAAAGTGAATAAACATTCACAGTGTGTAAAATTTAAAGTGAAACCAAAAGGCTTGTAGGTGAAATGTGTTGAATATTCACTATTATAAAGTGAATGTCTTATTCATTTTATAGGCACATAATATTATTTGCTGGAGGTGAAATAAGGTAAAGTGCAACAACATAAAAATAAAAAGGCAGAGTAGAAATATGAAATTTTCATTGGCAAATAGGATAAGTCATTTTCACACAGCTGGGTGAATTTGAAGATTCTCCACATGGGAAATTCTCTATTGCAAACAACAAAGGAGAATGAAGAGGCAAATTCAGTTGGAAGAGAGATGACAGATACTTTGAGAAAATTTGTTGATCAATGGGGGAGAGTTTTCCAGATTGCATCTACGGATTGTATTGTTTTTAGGGCTTTGTTTCTCTTTTATTCTTGTTATGCCTTGCATAACCATCCCCATTTTAAACTTGTTTAAATTGGGCCCCCCTTGTTATGTTCTGTTTCCTTTTTCTTTTCTTTTTTTTTGCCTTGGGTGTTTTTGTTTTGTTTTGGCAGGCGTGGGACTGGGATTGAAACCTAACTTTGGAATTTCTCTGAAGTTCTCGTTTCCTTTTTGTTCTTGATTCTAGTTCTGCCCCTTTGCGCCTGTCCTTTTTTATTCTGGTGGGCGCAGGACCGGGACTAAAACCGAAGTTTGGAATTTCTCTAAAGTTCTAGTTTCCGTTCCATTCCCGGTTCTAGTTTTGCCGGTCTTGCTCGTTCGTTTTGCTTTTTGTCCCGATTGTTTGGTTGCGGGATGTTTTTTTTCTTCTCTTTCTCTTTGCCTTTTTCTTTTTCATCCCTTTTGTCGTCTCCTTGTATGTTGTCAAAGGTGGGATCAAAACAAAATCCAAAACTAAAACTTTGAAAAAGTTTCAGTGTCAGATTTGGTTCCGCCCCCACCCCTGTTGTGTTTTTTCCATGATCAGTTTTTACTCTGACCCCGCCTGCGTTCGTTTATGTCTGTCCCTTACATTTGGTCCCTTTTGCAGATGTGGAGCTAGAATGTGGGCTGGACTTGGAAGTGATGGTTATTTTCATGTCCGGTTCCTGTTCTGACTTCATTCCTGGTTCTGGTTTCATCTTGGCTCCACCCCTACCGATATTAAAGGTAAGTATTGTTTCTGGTTCAGATTTGGCTCCACCTCCACTAGAGTTGGGTTTCTTTTTGCTAAGTGTAATTGAATGAATGATATATGAAAGGTGGGATGAATGATGATATTTTTCTATGCTTTTAGAGGACTGATGAAGGAATCATTTTGTAGGGTTAAAGCATGCCGAGAACACCTAATTCCGCTTCACAAGAAGATCAACCCACAAAAAAGAATGAACGAGAGGAAAGCGTAACGAATGAAGAGTCGTGAGTCTTGATGATAGATGGGTGCCTACTGGAAAAAGTAGATCGACATTAATGATGGTGCTTCAATACATTCAAAGTAGCTCTGTGGGAGCAGTTTTTGAGGTCGAGTAAAGAATGCGTTGAGTCTTAATGGCGGACTCAAAGGTTGCGAGTTGATGACGATAGTTATAAAATATATGGAAACCATGCCTGCAGGAGATCTTTCGCCGACATAAATAGAATATATGCATTTAATGTGTGATTGACCTTTGTTCCAAACTCTTCTAAGGGCCTACATGTTCTGGAACCGACCTATTTTGTAAACCCTAAAATAGGGGCCGACGCATTTTTTTGGCGCATTTTGTATAAATATGGCACTTTTGCCTCTTTGTAAATATAGATAATAAAAAAAATGATACAAATAGGGATATAGATAGATAGAAATTTCCTTTTGATCTTTTTTAAAGAGTTAGCAAGTTAGGGTTAGAAGGTAGAGAAGCTTGAGAGTAGAAGTTAAGTTCAAAAGAAGGAAGTGATGTATCTTTCAGTTTTTCTTTGTATAAATGGAGATATTTTGAAGACATGGATTTTTTGTACATTGGTGACTTTGTCAGATTTGTAAATGTTGTTTATCTGTTTGACCAATAGTAGAAGCAACCAGATTTAAATCTACTTCATATTGTGCTCCGGAATGGTATTTATCTTGGGTTAATTATTTGATTTGGAAAGCTTTCAAGGAATGAAATTTTATTTTATGTTTTGTTTAAATAATGATTTGCAATCTCCTATTAAAGTTTGCATTGTGAATGAATGAAACTATTAATTACAAGTTAATTTTATTTTGTAGTTTTAGTTTAGGAATTCCTTGGAAGGTAACAAGTCTGATTAAGTTGGATGAATCAACATTTTCTTTAGTTTAAAAGCTTTAATCTATCTTTTTCTATTTCTTTAAAAACCACCGGTTAAAGTAGGGTTTAAATACATGTTTGATCTTACAACAATCAGAAGCTCAACACTAGCATGCCCCTTGAACATTATAGTTACATCAACCATTGAGTGAAATCAGCATAGTCGAGACCCGATTACTAGGACCTTAGGAGTTAGATATCCATGTGTTATCTTTTCTCTTTTAGGAGAAACATAATAGTAATATTTTGTTTAAATGTTGTGTTGTTTTGACCATCAACAGGTCTAATGCTAGAAGGAGGGTCAGAAGAGCAAACTGGATAATATTTGGTTTTTCTCACCAGAAAGGTCCCATAGAGTTCTTCGATCGACTAACAACCCACCACCTTTGATAGAACTCAAGACCCCAACAAGACACAAGATTCACAAGACTGGTGCAATCATTATACCACCCTTGTGAGCTCCGCTCACTCCACCAGGCTTTTCACCAATACCCCGGTGGAGACCTGTCAATCCACCACCAAATTCATCTCAAGTGCCATTAAAGTTGGTTCAACCCCCACCACCATCACCAATGGCATTTTTTCTGAATAATCCCTCTCCATTGTGGACTATTCTTAGAGGTTTTCATGATATTCCTAAGAATCCTGAGAGATTATGTCCCAAATACATTCATGGCGAATCAAGGAGTGCTGAAGAGTACATACAAGCTTTTAAAGATGCTTGTACTAGAGCCTAGATAGCTCACCATGATGTGTTTTGTAGGTTGTTCCCTTACTCCTTAGGGGATATGGCGTACAACTGGTACCTAAACTTGCCACAAGGTTCTATTATGAGCTGGACAGACCTGGAGAAAGCTTTCATCAATCAGTTCAGAATTTATGTGGATCCAGCCATTTTGTTCCACCAATTTGCTACCATTAGGAAGGAGCCATGTGAATCCATACCCTTGTTTAATACCAGGTTTCAATGAATGTATAGGAGGCTGCATGAACCCTATCTAGTTGCTGAGAATAGCGCCATTCAAAAATATTTTAGAGTTATAGACCCTTTTCTTGGCGTGTTCCTACAAAGGACTTATCAGCCCGCAGATATTGACTCTCTATCTAAAGTTTATCATCTATCCATCAAGCTGCAACAACAAACTAGCTCTTAACAAGGAAACTTGGGAGGAGGTTTTCCTTCAATGGGGTATCAGATGCCTGACCCAACCCGTTTATTCAATAATGTCCAAGGGATGTCTTCTTCCCATTGTGGACCTATATCTAAGTTATAGACTCAATCTCCTATTCCATTCTTTGCCAACAGAACTCCTGACTTCTTTCAACAATCACAGGCTCATCACAGCCCACACGGTCATCATAACCAAGCTAGAATACCAAATCTCGTCAGTCATCCACCTATTGCTAAGAATGTTGAGAGTGAAAAGACAGTTCAACTCGCAAACGAGGTGAAAACCTTAAATAAAACTCTATCTCAAGTCACAAATAATATGGCTCAACTTAAACTAAACCCCTCTCAGAACCAAGGTAATTACCCTAATCAGAGTAATGCTAATCAAGGTAATTATCAAAATAACAACAATCACAACCAGAGGAACTATCAAGGCCAAAACTTCCCTAACCAAGGCTATCAAAATCAAAATAGAGGATATAATCAGAGGCCGAATAATAACCAACAATGGAATATAGGGCCAAACAATGGTGGGGTTTCTCACAATTATCAAGCTAATGAGGATAGACCACATGTTGCGAATGTGGCTGACCTCAATTTTATGACTAACTGGTGCAGGTTGCATGATACTACAACTCATTCTGAGGTAAACTGCCATGAAATGGAGAAGGTTGTGAAGATGGCATGGGAAGATGCCCAAACATTCCAAGGAAATTCAAATAAAGGAGGTGGCTCAGTGGATACAACTATGAATTATGACCTCTTTGAAGAAGAACCTTCATTCCCAATTTAAAATGAGAATGAACTAGAGGAGGATACGTATGATGCCCAAGCCTTTCAAACAAAGGGAGGACACTTCCTAATAAATTAGAATAAGGGTCTGTTCACTACATCAACACCACCTAATCACATGGTGCCTCTAAATTAGGGTGTTGATAACAACCCTCCTCCACCAAAAGGTCTGCCTGACTCCCATAATAAGGGTAATTCACCTAGTGTTTTCAAATGTAATCCAAGCTATAACGCAGAATTTGATATTGTTTTGGAGATGCAGAAACATAAAACCTCTTTATCATACTTTGACAGCCTGAAGTGGTGCCCTGCCCAATGAGAGATAGTGTTGAAAGCTTTGGAAGAAGCTGATAAATTGAAAGGGAAAACCAAGGCGACACTCGCTACAGACATGAACACAACTTTATACAGAAGCAAGGTAGGTACCCCACCATTTCTTTTAAGTTTGAGAATCTATGGGAAGCATCTACATAATTGTCTGCTAGATTCAAGGTCTTCTGGAAATGTTATGCCATTTTCTATATGCAAGAAATTGGGATTGAACCCCGTCCAAACAAACAAGAAGGTCATCCAACTCAATAAAACAAAGGTTAATGTAGTTGGAGTATTGAGGAATATACATGTGCAAGTAGGGTCTGACCCTAGGATTTTAACCAATATGGATATTCAAGTAGCAGACATTCCTGAGACTTATGGTATGCTATTGAGCAGAGATTTAATGAAAAGTATAGGGGGATATCTCTCCCTTGACTTTTCACACACGTGGCTACCATGGAGGGGAATTCCTATACATATTAGGATTGAAAGTGAACCTTGCCTCAAACATATCATCACTGAGTATGATTGTCTCAACGAGGTAGCTTATTTTGAAACCGAGATAGGGGTTTATAAAAGAGAAGAAATTCTAACCTTTTCGGTTCTTGATTCTAAAAATTTGTCAATACGAAAATCCCCTGATCCCATGATTAATGAAAACCAATAGGTATTGATCAAGAAGCTGCAATAAGATCAACTGGTCTTAGGGGAGGACATCGATATGCAGAGTCTTCTACTCCCTAATTAGTGCAGGGTGCATTACCAAAACCATTCGGAACTGACCTACCAACCCTGCATTAGTGTTCTAAGGCATGTTTGTCACATAGGAGAAACTGGCCCAAGTCATCTTGAGGCCATTTTAGATCACTTCTCCTTCAAATACAAAAATGCCATAATCTTAACCAGGGATAATATACCCTCAGAGGAAGTCCCTCCTCAAATTGAACCCACCCCGGTCATGATATCGGACCAACATAGTTATGTTGAAAAACCCCAAGCTTTGTTTGATACCCCTGTACTCACAAGTATACCAAAAACCAAGGGATCAATCAAAGATACAAGTGATTGTCAGAAAGATATCCTAGGATTACACAATATATCTAAGCAGGAATTGGATATTGCACCTGATAAGCCTATTGAACACCCATTCCCAATTTTTGATGCAAAAGATCAAGTGCCCCCACTTATGGTTCATCTTATCCAAACAACCACAACAACCTCAAAGGAATCAACCCCAGCTCATGACCAGCTATGGACCCTCATGTTTGATGGATCCAAATCCAAAACAGGCTGTGGTGTTGGAATTGAATTAACCAGCCCGAAAGGGAAAACATTTTTTGCTTCTTACAGGCTGCAGTTTGGATGCACCAACAATATAACATAATATGAAGCTCTAGCTCAGGGACTGATATTGGCACATCAAAAGAAAGTTACTACCTTGATGGTTAAAGGAGATTCAGAAGTGATTATCAAGCAAGTACGCAGCTAGTACACATGTCATAATAAAAGGTTGGCAGCTTATAGAAATAGAGTGTGGAACCTGATTGAAGATTTTGATGCTTTTGGAATTAGTCTGATCCCTAGGGAGAAAAATCAGATAGCTGATTCATTAGCTATTGCTACAAGTACCCTAGACCCATGCAAGACTCTAAGCTTAAGAGATTCTCAGTAGAGTTGATATCCACCCTGGCTATTCCTAATAACGTCAAGAACTTTCAAGTTTTTGATGATGATCGACATATCCTTGCTTTTTTAGCAAGCTCATATGTTTTTGAAGGATAGATCATTGATGAATCCGAAAGGGATCAAGGAGATTGGAACCCCGAAGACTGTGATAAAGAAGGTGTCCTCAATCTAAAAAGTAATAGCATTCCCAAAGGAATGGTGGCCTTAGAGAGAATTTTTGATTTAGACCCAAGGGCTCAGGCAAAGGTGTCAACCGAAGATAAAGGAGGTGAATATGAAACTATTTACCTAGCTGATTCTAGCCCCAAAAGAAATGTTTACACAGGAAAAGCCTGCCCTTAAGCAATTAGAAAAGATATACTGAGGGCACTAAAGAAAGATATTGCTGCAATTTCTTGAGGGTATGAAGATCTAAAACATTTGATACTTATGTGATAACTCATACTATTCCTTTGAAGCCTAAAGCTAGACCATTTCGACAGAAAAAGTGTCCTATCAATTCCCTCATTGAACCACTGATCTTTAAGGAAGTTTAGAAATTACTTTTTGCAAGAATAATCTTCCCTGTAAGACATTCAACATGGGTGGATAACTTGGTTCTAGTTCGGAAGAAGAATGGAGAGATTAGGCTGTGTAGATTTCAGGAATCTGAATAGAGCTTCAGAAAAAGACAACTACCCACTCCCTTCTCTGGATGAAGTCTTACAAAATGTTAATGGGTCTTAGATGATGTCATTCCTGGATGGTTATTCTAGATACAATCAGCTAATTGTTAATTATGAAGATAGGATGAATACAACCTTCACTACTAAGTGGGGAACATTTTCTTACAGAAGGATGCCCTTCGGTTTGATAAACGTTGGGGCAACCTTTCAGCGTGCCATGGATGTAACATTCAAAGATTTGATTGGTAAATGCATCATCGTTTACATGGATGACCTGACAATATTCTCTAAAGATAGACTAAACCATGTTGTAGACTTGGCCAAATTCCTTGAAAGATGTATCTGATACGGTGTCTCTCTGAATCCTAAAAAGTGTGTTCGAGGTTTCTGAAGGGAAACTTTTGGGACACATAATCTCGAAAGAGGAATATCAATAGATCCAGATCGAGTTGAGTCTATTTTAAAGTTAACTATGTCAGGAAGTAAGAAGGAGATGAGGTCTTTCTTTATAAAGATCAACTTTGTGAGAAATTTTATCACAGGTTTTGTAGAATTTGTTAAGCCATTGAATGAAATGATGAAGAAAGATGCTAGAATAGAATGGAGTAACGAGGTGAAGGCTACTTTTTCTCAAGTCAAGCAATCCATTTCGAAAGTGCCAGTCCTCACCAGCCCTGCCTACTTGAAGCCATTTTATATTTATTCTTTTGCTTTTGAAAACTTGTGTGCACCTATCCTAACTCAACGAAAAGAGGAGGGGGATGAGAGGCCAATTGCCTTCATGAGCTCTCTGTTTAAGAATGCTGAAGTCAAGTACCCACCTTTGGAGAAAGAAGCTTTTGCATTGGTTAGAGCTATCAAGAATTTCAGACATTATATCCTCCGAAGTCAAATTATTGTTGTGGTTCCTGATGCTACTGTGAAGTCTCTACTTATGCAGAGTGAGTTGGGAGAACAAAGGGGGCAATGGATGGCTATTCTGCAGGAGTTCGATCTGGAGATTCGCCCTATGAAACTTGTCTTAGGTCAAGGCCTATCTAAAGAAATGGTGGATGCTGGAAATAACATTATCTGTCAGTAGTACACAACACAGTCCTTTTCTAGTGACCCTTAGTATGCCGATATTATTTATTTCATGCTTAATAATCGGTGCCCAGATGGAATGAATACAACTCAGAGGAGAGCACTGAGAATGAAAAGCTCCCATTATATGCCCAAAGGAGGATTGTTATACAAGAAGAATCTTAAGGGAGTTTACCTACGATGTCTTGATCAACAAGAGGCTAAGCATGCCATGGTTGAATTTCATGGGAAACATGTCACGTGTCATGGTTTTGCAGATTCGTTAGCACATCAAATTCTCAGATATGGTTATTATTGGCCATGTGTGTTCGGGGATGCACATCAACATCCAAGAACATGTCACGTATTTCAAATTTCTACATCAAGGGAGCACTGCTCAGCCATGCCATTGTAGCCTATTTATGAGGTAAGACCATTTTCCCAATGGGCACTTGATTTTATTGGGGTAATTAACCCAAATTCTTCTACAAGACACAAATTCATTTTGACTGCCATAGATTACTGCACAAGATGGATAGAGGCTATACCTTGCAAGAATAGTACAACAGAGGTAGTAATCAAGTTCATCACTGAATGCATCACAACTAGGTTTGGAGTACCCTTATGCATTGGTATGTGATAATGGCTTTGCCTTTTCTTCTGCCGAGTTCATTTCATGGGCTTATGATCATAAAATTGTTTTAAAGTATTCTTCAAACTATTACCCACAAGGAAATGGAGTTGCAGAATCAACTAATAAGAATCTCTTGGGAGTAATTAAAAAACTGTTAGAGAACAATCCTAGGGACTAGCATACTCAGTTAAGATTTTCTTTATGGGAAGATAGGACTAGGATCAAGGTTGCTTTAAAGACTTCACCATTTAAGCTAGTGTATGGCCAAGAGCTTGTATTCCCTATTCACTTGCAAATACCTGTCCTAAAATTTATGCAATAATTTTACTCTAGTGATGATAGGATTGAAGTAAGATTAGCTGGCTTGTTGAAACTAGAAGAGTAAAGGGATGCTGCCTTGCAACAATTATTTAGACACCATGTTGTTGTCAAATGCTGGTTTGACAAAAGAGCCAAAATCAAGGATTTCAGGATATTAGACCTTGTGCTGTTATGGGATAAGGCTAACGAAAAGAAAGGCAATCACTAGAAGTTTGATAAGCTCTAGTTGGGTCCCTATCAAATTGTTGAAATCCTAGGAGAAAGTGCTTTCCGGCTAAGCGGTTTAACAGGAGAACCTGTTCCATTGCTTGTCAATGGACAATTTCTTAAACATTACTTTGGATCTTGAAAGTTTTTTATTTTTGTTGGATTGTACATTCATGTAAATAAGTTTGTTGTTTTGTATGTAAATAGTTTTGTTGTTTTCCTTGCTTCCCCTTTTCTTTTGATCTTTTTCTTGTTGTTTCCTTTCTGTGTGGGGACCTTCCTTTTATATAGTTGTATGGGGGGGGGGTTGTTATGTGAAGTATACTTTGGTTACTATGAGAGAAGTTGGTTTAGATATTTTTAGGTTTTTTGATTGGATGATTTTGTCCTAAATTCATTGTTTTATGCTCATTATTAATAAAAGTTGTGGAAAGTTTTGAAAACAAGGGGCAAAGTAAACAATCTTCATTAACTACAATTGAATCTGTCACAAATCAATAGAAACATCTCCTTTTGTAATGGTGTATTTGTCTTAGGGTGATGGTGTTGCAAGATTTGAGTGAAAAATTTGATTCCCCAGACGTTATGAGGTCCATGGTAGTTTTCAACCCAGAACAGATGTTAGACATCTGACATATTGAGAAAGAATTGAATGAAATATCTGAAACTCCAAGAGAAAAGAAAAAAAAGAAGAGAACTATCTAAGAAAAGAAAACTCAATATGAATGGGTGATTCCAGTATCTCTACCGGGGATATGGACGCCTGATTGGCAGTAGAGCAATGCTGTGAGAAAATTAGAGGTATCTTCGTTGGAGCTATAGACACTTGACTAGTAGCGGAGCAATGCCTAGGATATCATTGCACAACAGCTAAAGGGAATCAACTCATGTAGTTCAAATCTTGCACATTATTGTTCAAAAGAGGAGGAAAACTTTGTAAAAAGGTGATGCACCATCAAGCACACACATAGATTCAGGGGTAGCTAGTGTTGATTTACATTTGAGATTGTAACTCAACCTTGGTTGTTAAAATTGACCTAACTCAAATTATAATGTCCATAAACCAAAAGTTCTGGGTAGTTGAATCCTTCAATTTCTTGAAAATGGTTAAACCATTGTCCCAACCAAGTCACCAATTGTTATGCCTTGCATAACCACCCCCATTTTAAACTTGTTTAAAATGGGTCCCCCTTGTTTTGTTATGTTTCCTTTGGCCTTTTGTTTTCTGCCTTGGGCATTTTTGTTTTGTTCTAGCGGGCGCGAGACCGGGACTGAAACCAAACTTTGGAATTTCTCTGAAGTTTTGGTTTTCATTCCGTTCCCGGTTTCGCCCCTTTGTGCTTGTCCTTTTTTGTTCTGGCAGGCATGGGACCGGGACTGAAACCATACTTTGGAATTTCTTCGAAGTTCTAGTTTTTGTTCCGTTCTCGGTTCCGGTTCCGCTGGTCTTGCTCGTTCGTTTTGCTTTTTGTCCCATTCGTTTGGTCATGGGATGTTTTTTTTCTTCCCTTCCCCTTTTTATTTTTCATCCCTTTTGTCATCTCCTTGTATGTTTTTTTTTTGGTCGGTGTCATCTCCTTGTATGTTGTTGGAGGCGGGATCATAACGGAATCCGAAACTGAAACTTTGAAAAAGTTTCAGTGTCGAATTTGGTTCCACCCCCGCCCCCATTGTGTTTTGTCCGAGATTGGTTTTTACTCCGACCCCGCTTGCGTTCATTTTCGTCTGTCCCTTGCATTTGGTCCCTTTTGTGGACTTCGATCTGGAATGTGGGCTAGACTTGGAAGTGATGGCTATTTTCATGTTTGGTTCCCGTTTCGAATCCGGTCTTGGTTCCGGTTTCATCTTGGCTCCGCCCCCACTGGAATTAAATGTAAGTATTGTTTTTGGTTCGGATTTGGCTCTGCCTCCGCTAGAGTTGGGTTTCTTTCTGCTAAGTGTAATTTAATGAATGATATATGAAAGGTGGGATGAATGATGATATTTTTCTATGCTTTAAGAGGACTGATGAATGCATCATTTTGTAGGGTTAAAGCATTCCGAGAACACTTGATGCCGCTTCACAAGAAGATCAACCCGTAGAAAAGAATGAACGAGAAGAAAGGGTAAAGAATGAAGAGCCACGAGTCTTGATGACAGATGGGTGCCTATTGGAAAAAGTAGATCGACATTAATGACGGTGCTTCAATACATTCAAAGTAGCTCTACAGGAGTAGTTTTCGAGGTCGAGGACATAACACATTGAGTCTTAATGGCGGTCTCAAAGGCTGCGAGTTGATGACGATAGTTGTAAAAGATCTGGAAACCATGCCTACAGGAGATCTTTCACTGACATAAACAAAATATATGCATTTAATGTGTGATTGACCTTTGTTCCAAACTCTTCTAAGGGCCGACGTGTTCTGGAACCGACCTATTTTGTAAACCCTAAAATAGGGGCTAACGCATTTTTTTGGCGCGTTTTGTATAAATATGGCACTTTTGCCTCTTTGTAAATATAGATAATAAAAAAATGATAGAGATAGAGATAGAGATAGATAGAATTTTCCTTTTGATCTTTTTTAGGAGTTAGCAAGTTAGGGTTAGAAGGTAGAGAAGCTTGAGAGTAGAAGCAAAAGTAGAAGTTAAGTTCAGAAGAAGGAAGTGATGTATCTTTCAGTTTTTCTTAGTATAAATGGAGATAATTTGAAGACATGGATTTTTTGTACACTGGTGACTTTGTCAGATTTGTAAATGTTGTTTATCTGTTTCACCAATAGTAGAAGCAACCAGATTTAAATCTACTTCATATTGTGCTCTAGAATGGTATTTATCTTGGGTTAATTATTTGATTTGGAAAGCTTTCAAGGAATGGAATTTTATTTTATGTTTTGTTTAAATAATGATTTACAATCTACTGTTAAAATTTGCATTGTGAATGAATGAAACTTCGAATTAATTACAAGTTAATTTTATTCTGTAGTTTTAGTTTAGGAATTCCTTGGAAGGTAACAAGTTTGATTAAGTTGGATGAATGAACATTTTCTTCAGTTTAAAAGCTTTAATCTATCTTTTTCTATTTCTTTAAAAACCACCGGTTAAAGTAGGGTTTAAATACATGTTTGATCTTACAACAATCCAGAAGCTCAACACCAGTAGGCCCCTTGAACATTACAGTTACATCAACCATTGAGTGAAATCAGCATAGTCGAGACCCAATTACCAGGACCTTGGGAGTTAGATATCCATGTGTTATCTTTTCTCTTTTAGGAGAATCATAATAGTAATATTCTGTTTAAATGTTGTTGTGCTATTTTGACCATCAACAATTCTCTTCTTCTCTCATTGTAAAAAGAGAAAAAGGCTGGGATTCCAATTTCTGAAAGTTCTACAAGTCAGGCAGAAGCTCTGGGTAGAATTGTATAGTTGGGAGAAATGTAATTGAGTCATTAAATTTGAAAGTGTTTGTTCTGAATTGTGCTCTCATGTTTATATTTTAGCTGATAATTGTCTCCATTTCTGAGATGTATTACTTTTTTGGATTCAATAATAAGATTATCTGAGTCTTTTTATGCACATTTGTTACATTAGAGTTATATATGTTGTTTCCTTCTATTCTAAGAATAATGTAATTGCTTTAATGAAGCACAAGTTGCATTTATTATTGTCTTTTGTTCAAAGGATAGTGTAATTTCTTCAGCACATGTGACAAGAGTAATATGTTTCAGGTGGATTTATAAGAAGAGTTATCAGATAAAACTTCAGTGGTTTGGTTGTCATAATGTGATAACATTTGCAAGGATCTTCATAGCATGTTCAACATTGTAGGATGAATGCTGGTTATATGACTCCATAGCCCATTTTGTGGCATTGGACAAGTTTTATACTTATGTTGTTTTCAGCTTGGTCCCAAATCTTCAAAATTAAAAATCATTTTAAATCCCTAGGTGTTGTAGTTATCTCATACTCCAAATAGTTGATATTACTGATGAACAACCAATTCTATTCAATATTATCCTATTATGTTGATCTACTAAATGAGATTATCTATTGTTGTTAATGTTGTTTATGATAATAGTGAAAAGATTGTAAAAGCATTAAGGGATCACCCTCCCGGGTCTTGTAGAGCCCGAAGTGTAGGAGGCTTTTTAAAGTCCTCGTCAGTTGGTCCAGGTCCTTCGAGCTACCCTTGATTGGAATTGGCAACTCCATAGGTAGATTAGAAGACAAACCTGGTTGTAGTAAAAAAATGAACCAACAAAATGGTGACTCTGCTGGGGAGAATTTGAGAAAATTCTTACTGAAGAATCCAGAAATAGAGCCATATCATTTGCACAGAGTCATATTATTGTTTTCCATTTTGAATTTAGTTGAAATAATGAAGGATTTCAAGCTTGGAGAGATAATTGTTGCAGTGAACCTGATTATTTTATGATCTGTGGTGATCTGCTGGTGAAAGGAACTCATAAAGAAAATTACATGTGAAAGAATTTCTTGATGTTTGAAGTTCAGTCCTCTGCAAAGAGAGGTGGCGACTGTTACAAGAACCTGATGAAGAGGTGAATGCAGTTCCAGATCTACAATTAAAAGAAAATTTGCAGCAGCTGCAACATTTCTAGGTATTCTTCATTCTTGGTTTTCAAGAAAATTGTATATGAAAACCATATTTGAACATCTTAGAATAAACCTTGCTTCCCTATTAAGTGATTAGCACTAAGAGAGGGAAAGGAACAATATATTTAGTTTGCATACTTCTGAATTGTAATTTGCAACTTATGTATTATGCTAGAAAAGTATTCTAGTTTTTAAGTTTTCCTATTAAATAGATCTTAGGCATAGATGCATTTGTATTATGTATTGTAACATTCTAAGATCATGATAAAAGCTAGACATAGGGCAAATGAATGATCAACTTTAGAGTTGATATGTGAATTGTGAAAGAGGCATGTTAAAATGTTTCAATATATGCATCCTACTATGGTTCCGGATGGAACCATGGTTTGTGATCAGTCCTAGCCAAATGGTCAAAGAAGTTTTAGCATTGGAAGGTACAGAGCCATCAATTTTAGTGGAATTATTGGTTACCCAAGTGACATTCCAGCTAAAGTCAGAGATAAGTTACCGAGATTCACTGGTGACAAGTCTGAATCAACAAATAGACATCTCCAAGAATTTAGTAATGTGATGGAATATTTTGAGGTTGATTATGAGGATGTGATCATGAGACTATTTGTCCAATCCTTAAGAGGAGATGCAAGGGAATGGGTCTCAAATATGCCAACATCTTCTATTCATTCATGGGAAGAGTTTAAGATAGTGTTCCTAGAGCAATTTGGAGAAAGGATTGACCCTATTTTGATAAGGAAAAAGTTCATGAACATGGAAAAGGGAAAAGATGAATTAGTCTAATCTTTTAACCTCAAATTTTCAAAGATCATAAGAGAGATTAATGAAGACATAAGACCAAATGATGTTGAATGTTTGGTCGTGTACTTGGGAGCATTTGACAAGAAGATGGGTTTCTTGTTAAGAGACAAAGAGCCTACAACCCTGCACCAAGCATATCAAATTGTTGTGGCTATTGAGAAAAATTTAAGATACTCAATGATGAAAGGACATAGGGTTGTGAGTGCTGGTCATCCCAATACATCTCATGTATATAAAATACATGGAGTAGATAATAGAAGTGCTTGTCAAGATGATAATTTTTCTGCTCTAATTTCTCCATCATCAAAACATGTAGATCATAATGAGCTTCATGCTAAACGTCATCAAGATTTGAGCAATGTTGATCAATCATCTATTGTTCAAGGATTGTCTCAAATGAAAAGACTCAAAGGAGAGTCATGACATGATTTATTTTCAAGGTTTTTGAATGCTTTGTTGAAGATTCCCACAAACTTCAGACTTGAAGATTTAGTGTGCATCGACTTGTTTTGTTAGATCTATGAGTCTGGGTTGAGTACTTTGTCAGAGGAGTTGAAACCCCATAGCTTTGATCAAGTACTTGATTGGATAAGGATGGTGGAATCAACCAAATGTGGTTATGCACAAAATGCAGATTCTAAAAATGAAGACAACAATTGTCCTCTTGAGGAAAATTAGACAACAATGCAAATAAGTGAAAAGAACATGTCAGAGGATGAACAGTGTAATCAACTTACAATCAACACATGTGCAAATCCTTGCAGTGGTGAGGAAAATGATGACACATGGGATGATGACAGAGTAGATATGCAAGAATGTTTCTCTTGTGATATCTTAGGTGATGGAAAAGTAAATGAAAAACATAATGCTATCCCATGTCATGATATGATTAGTGATTACAATGTATGTGTTGTTGATACACCATTACAAAGCAGTGATTATGATTTTGAAAGTGTAGCCTCAGGCATTTATTATGAAGATTTTGAACATGATTCAAGTAGTAATGATTTCTCTTGTGATGAAAATCATGATGAGGCTGATATCTCTGACTGCTCCTCTGAAGATTGTGATTGCTTTCCTGAGGATGATATGGAGTATATTCCTCACTTGAAGAATACAATAATATAAATGCTCATGGTGAATACAAAGAATGTGATTCAGATTCACTATCAGTAGAGCAAGCTCATTGTGAGAGTGATGTAGAATTTGAAGACAAACATGTGTGTGATCAATATGTCAACTCAAAACATAATGTTGAATATGATGAAGATGTTGATAAGTGTGCTTATGCCCCTACTCTTCATGGTTGTTTGTTTGAAGCAAAAATGGAAAGGTTTGTGTTATGTGAAGAGCATGATGATGAAATTATGGATTCCTTTTGGAATAATCAAGTGGCACACTGTGACATATATATGGATCTTAAATCAACGTCATTATCCATTGATGATATTGAAGATCTTGTTGATCCATATGACTGTAAAGTTTCAAATTGTGTTGACATTACACAAACACTTGATCCATGTGTGGAGCAGCCAAGGAGTGAGAATAATGGTGAATTTCATGTTGATGAGTGTGAAGTTGAGTACAATTGCTTCTTGCTTGATGCTCCTAATCTTTAGAGTGTGAATAGTGATATGTTTCCATCCTATGTGAAAGGAATTTATGTGAAAGATAATGAAGATTCTAGTCATATTGCTAATGAGGAGTTTTCAACTAACAGTGAATCTTTCACTTTTGAGTCAGCACATATATCAACTGACATTGCACATGCAAAAACCAATGCACATAGTTGTATTCCTGTTGTCCATGTTGATGTTGAATTACTTGAGCCCTCACTTGAGGTATTTGGTTTTGAGTTGGATGATGATGACAAGAATGCATCAAAATGTGTTCTCAAACCTGAGATGAGTGCATTTACTCATTCTTTAGAAGTTAATGTTGCATCTGATCCCTGTCTCCATGATGCCAAGGTATGTTTTGATATACCTGAACCGAAGTGTCAAAAGATGTGCCTATGTTGCAGTGATCAATATAAGGATGCTCCTGAATATGCATCTTTTATCTTTGACATACGCCAAGATGATTTGTATGATACACAACAAGTTGTTTATGAGAGCTTTCAACTTGATCTACAAATTGATTTTGATGTGCAAACTAATTTTGATGCCAATGTTTGTGATGTCGAAGATCAAATGGACTATGAATGCTTCTATTTCTCAATCCAAGAGAGTAAGCATTTAGTGGAACATGATGATAAGATGACCAAGGTAAAATCTCACAATGATGATTATTTTCACTCAGTGTCTAATTGCATGCTGCAATTTGATAGAATAGTCGGTGACATTGGAAAGCACAATGATATGTTGGGACATGTCAATGACCAAACTAGTTTGCGGGAAGTTCATGACAATGTTCTCAGATTTTGTCTATGGGAGACAACGTAGAACAAGGTGTTTGACAGAGGTAAATGTTGACCCCACTTTTCATTTGGTGGCCTAGTGTCACTAGATGAAGTTGAAAAGAAAGATGAATAAAGGAGTAGTTTGAAGGACACCTGATAGACTTAGTTTTTGGTATACTCCCTAGAGATTTGGAATCTTGCTATTCCCACAAGGGGCATACATCCCCAGTCGGAGCCACTGTTGGCACTCTCAAATTTTTTAAATTTGAAGTGCCCATTTAAAAATTTTGCCTCTGCACTTTTAGAAGTGCACCAGAGAAATTTGACTGAATGACCTACTTTAAAGGGTCATAATTTGAAGCCCATTGATTTCTAAGCAAAATCCCTGTGCAGACACACTCATGTGTCATATGTGAATGTGCATGTCAATTTTTAGCTTCTCATGATGAGTTTTGTCAAGGTTTCAAAAAGTGAAGATGGAGGGTTTTATCACTGTTCAGTTGTTTGCAAATATTCAGTTTTGCAAAGTAGCCTCCTGTTTGATCTTGGATTTTGCAACCAGTTAATCATCATGCCAAAATGATTATTTCTCTATATTCTCCATACCAAAATGAATTTACATGTTAGTTTTCAAGGCCTTATGAGTTGATTTTCTATTTTTAGCAGATCAAAACCAAGTGGAATTTCTTCAGTTTTGCACTGAAACCTTTCTTAGAGGCCAAATTTGAGCATCAGTAACTTTTGATGGATGATGATTGAATGGAATTCCTTTTGCACACATTTTCTCTGTACCAAAATGAGCTAGTGTGTTTGATGGAAGCTCGCCAGGAGCTAATTTGATATTTTTGCAACGAGGTGA
The DNA here is from genome assembly GCA_007258455.2 of Sequoia sempervirens. Taxonomy (NCBI): domain Eukaryota; kingdom Viridiplantae; phylum Streptophyta; class Pinopsida; order Cupressales; family Cupressaceae; genus Sequoia; species Sequoia sempervirens. Next base: position 257,720,559 of record VDFB02105785.1, on the reverse strand, counting down.
TTTCATCAGTTTCAATTGGTTCAGAACAGTTGTTTATTGCAGAAAGTTTGAGTAAGCAACTTTGACAGTGAATAACTTTTTCCTCGTGATTGATTTCTTTGATCCATCTTTTGCATTGCATTCTCGAGACTATTTTCTACAAGCCTGCAAGTTTTCACACTTCCACGAGGCCATTTTCTGGGTTTTCAAAGGCAATTCTAGAGCTCATTTAGCTAGTTTTCACCATTTTTCAAAGTGCCAGAAAGCAGTCATAATGAAAACCCAGTTCATGTTTTCAATTTCTAATGCATTCAAAGGGAATGCCTGATCCATTTGAGGGTAAAATTTGTTTGAAAATATTTTTTTTTTAGCTGGGTCCACATGGGGACCCAACTTGCTTTGCATGGTTGTAAAATTGTAATGGATGAAATGCCTTAAAAGGATGGTAAAGTGCTTGTTTAGTATCTTCTAAAAGAAAAAAAACAACACGTGCAATTGAATTGTAGAAAGTAGTGACTCAAGATCACAATTGAGCCAAGACAAGGTAGCTTTCATTATAATGGAAGTGTTCATCAATGGAAAGAAAAGGGATGCATGATCATATGTACCCTCAGGGCTTTAGAAGGCACGTGGCGTGCTTAATAGATGCTCCTTTAAGATGGTCTCATGAGACAACCATCAAAGCAGACATTGATTAATTAAATATTCAATGGAACACCATATAATGCTATTGTTTTTGAATACACACAAAATGGCTAAAATGAATGTGGACTTTAGAAACTTGAAAGAAAATGCAATCTATCATGGCGCAAAAAATACCAAAGAAATTATGTTGAAAAGGCTCAAGAAAATCCTGAACAAATGTGTTTCACAGTGGAAAAGAGGTTGATGTGGATGAGAAAAGAGGAAGCCATGCTAGTTTCCAAAGGAATGCCTCTGTTGAATATAACTTAATGGAATGCCACGAAGGGAAATAAATGCACTAAATAAACTTTAAAAGTTTAGTGACTTCCAAGCAAGCACAAAGAATGAATGCTCTTTTAGATCTTTCTACACAACTAGGGGATGAGGAATCCCATAGAAGAAAATGCAATGGAGGAAAGAACAAAATGAGAAATAGGGCTGCGCATGGAGTGACTTGAAGCTCGATCATTTATTAAGGATGCAATACATGCAATGGACTATGGAAGAAAGATTTAAAAGCATTAAATTAAATACAAATGAGGAGCAACATGATATATTACAAGGAGCCATGCTATGTTGGCAATGACATACAAAGTAATCATGGAAAATGCCTTATAAACCTTCAAGCAGCGAATGAAAGGATCCAAAGAGCTAGGGTGCGGATTGAAAGCATCAAAAGGGTCTTTGAAGATTGTTAAATGCTGCAAACAAAAGGTCATGCACCATCACAGAGGGTGCTGCCATCAATAAGGAGAACAAAGAGTTAGGGCATACTCACAATGCATATGTTAAAATCTCTCAAAACCTCCAAGCCAACGCACTTGGTAGCTGCAAAAGCTGTGCCCAAAACCTTTTTCCTCCTACTCGCGCCATATTGGAAGGATCTTAGAAACTCCTTAACAAATGCAATGGCAGAGACCACGTGTTGAGGGAGGAAGGCTCCAATACTAACAAAGGGAACACTTTCGCCTGCAAAGTAAATACAAGATGAATCTACAAAAAGCTTTGAAATTTGTAGACACAGGTAAGGTAATTGGCCCGCACAGTGAGAAGGTGCCATTTGCAAGATATATAAGAAATGTATTTGTTAAAAATGCTTTGAAACTGTCAAGAACCCACATAGGTTGTAAGGGGATTCAACTGGAATTCCAAATTACAGGGGTGTGAACACATTTACCAAATACAAGGAATGGAGAAAGCTACGCCCAACTTAAAATGTAAAATGTATTTGTTAAAAGTCTTTAGAAGCTTTTAAGAAAATGCAATCCATTATTGGCCAAGGTAGTAAGGATTTACTTGAAACGCCATCCTTGCAACGATATGCATAAAATGTATTAATTGAAATGCCTTAGAAACTCTAAAGCAAAGTCAATGAAAAGACAGGTCACCATTGTCTCATGTGAGGGATGCGCCTAGTATGCAGAAAATGATTTGTTAAAAAGTCTTTAGAAGCTTTCAAAAGATAGCAATACATTTTAAAGGGGGAGGATAGCATTTGTGTTTCCGCCCAACTGTCACGGAAGATCTCAATGAGGGTAGTGCCTCTTGGAATATGGTTTGATCTTTTGCAATGGACATAGGTGGATGATGTTTCACTGGGCAATGAGTGTGTAGATTGCACCATTATGGAGCAATGAACAGAGGTGTGGACTAAAATATTATATGGGCATCTATCAAGATATATGGCAGCCATCGTACCCCTGCAAAGAATGGCGCATCAATGCCTCTAAAGGAAGGGCATAATCTGAAACTAGTATGGTGTTGCCTACACATAAATAGATGAACATAATTAATTTGTTGAAAATGGCAGAGAGAATTTTGAAACTCCCAAGTAGATCCTATTTTCTAGCACCAACAACAGGTTGGAAAGGGGCTTGAGCCATCACTGGTTGAGAAGGAAAAACCAGTGGCTGAAGATGCACAAAATGGATTTCCTAAAAACGTTTGAATAAATTTCGAGCAAATGCATTTGGCAGTTATGTTGCGCCCATTCCATGCTGGATTTGTTGAAAACACTATAGAAAATTTTAAGCAAATGCATCTAGCAAGTGTATTTCCAATGGAGGAAGCCATAGGAATGTTTGGGTGTTGTTCTTATGGGACGTTATGACTACAACCATCAACGCATGAAGGGAGGTTGCCGCCATAGCCAAAAGGAAATTGCAAAGCATCTAAAATGAGAAGTACAAGAGTTAGGGCACAAAAAAGAGAAATGAAGATCCAACAACAAATGATCAAAAATTCAAATGCAACACGATCATAGTCCTTGCCCACTATTTCGCAATCAGAAGTTGCTCACTCTTTAAAACCCTCGAGATTGCGGGTTGTTGCGACATGGAGGTGGGCCCAAATGATGTCTCCATATGCGTGTAAAAATTAAAGGGGGCAAAGGGTTGTTTGAAAATTTAAGGAGTTCGATAAAGCTAAATATTTCCCAATGAATTTTTAAGAGGGAAGCATATGAGTGGTGGGCTCGATAATAATAAATTAATACTTGACTATAATGTGCATGGGAAATAGTTAAAGGTTTCCAATCTTCCTCGCTAGTTAGCAGGTATAAATTGCACACCATTTAATCTTCGCGAGATGAGCAAGATTTCTCCACGTGCAACAAGCGGGCCCGGTTTAGTCTTGATTTGAAAAGCAAAAGGGGAAATATAAAGAGAGGTCTCGTGAGATATTGAAACATGAAGGCTAGCAAAAGGGGAAATATAAAGAGAGGTCCCATGAGATATTGAAACATGAAGGCTTTGTTGATGGTAAAATTAAAATGCCTATGTAATGATAAGGAATCATGGGTGAACCCTGTATATTTCCTAAAATGCACAAGTGAAGTCTTATTTGCCCAATATGTTTTCTTAAAAAGATAGTTTTCACTTTTTGTAAAGTGAAATAAATTGAATGGGAAAATATTTTAAAGCACATAAGAGTGCATAGAGATCATGTTTGTTTAAAGTGAATAATTTATTCACTGGGAGAAATATTTCAAATGTGAAGGAAATTACATGGAGGCATGGGTAATACTTTTACCTAGTGGTAAAATCTATGAGGGGCTTCATTTCATTTGAAAGGCAGAATATTGAGGTGCACTAAGGAATGTTTCAAAGTGAATAAACATTCACAGTGTGTAAAATTTAAAGTGAAACCAAAAGGCTTGCAGGTGAAATGTGTTGAATATTCACTCGTATAAAGTGAACGTCTTATTCATTTTATAGGCACATAATATTATTTGTTGGAGGTGAAATAATGTAAAGTGCAACAACATAAAAATAAAAAGGCAGAGTAGAAATATGAAATTTTCACGGGAAAACAGGCTAAGGCATTTTCACACAGTTGGGTGAATTTGAAGATTCTCCACATGGGCAATTCTCTTTTGCAAACAACAAAGGCAAATGAAGAGGCAAATTCAGTTGGAAGAGAGATGAGAGATGCTTTGAGAAGATTTGTTGATCAACGGGGGAGAGTTTTCTACATTGCATCTACAGATCAAATTGTTTTTAGGGCTACTTTTGTTTCTCTTTTATTCTCTTCTTCTCTCATTGTAAAAAAAGAAAAAGGCTAGGATTCCTATTTTTGAAAGCTCTACAAGTCAGGCAGAAGCTCTGGGTAGAATTGTATAGCTAGGAGAAATGTAATCGAGTCATTAAATCTTAAAGTGTTTGTTCTAAATTGTGCTCTCATGTTTATATTTTAGCTGATAATTGTCTCCATTTCTGAGATGTATTACTTTTTTGGATTCAATAATAAGATTATCTGAGTCTTTTCATGCACATTTTTTGCATTAGAGTGATATATGTTGTTGTCTTCTATTATGAGAATAATGTAATTGCTTTAATGGAGCACAAGTTGCATTTATTATTGCCTTTTGTTCAAAGGATAGTGTAATTGCTTTAGCACATGTGACAGGAGTACTATGTTTCAGGTGGATTTATAAGAAGAGTTATCAGATAAAACTTCAGTGGCCTGGTTGTCATAATGTGATAAAATTTGCAAGGATCTTCATAACATGTTCAACACTGTACAATGAATGCTGGCTATATGACTCCATAGCCCATTTTCTGGCACTGGTCAAGTGTTATACTTCTGCTATTTTCAGCTTTGTCCCAAATCTTCAAAATTAAAAATTATTTTAAATCCCTAGGTGTTGTAGATATCTCATGCTTCAAATAGTTGATATTACTGATGAACAACCAATTCTATTTAGTATTATCCTATTATGTTGAGCTATTAAATGAGATTATTTGTTGTTGTTAATGTTGTTTATGATAATAGTGCAAAGATTGTAAAAGCATTAAGGGATCACCCTCCCGGATCTTGCAGAGCTCGAAGTGTAGGATGCTTTTTAAAGTCCTTGTCAATTGATCCAGGTCCTTCGAGCTGCCCTTGATTGGAATTGGCAACTCCATAGGTAGATTAGAAGACAAACCTGGTTGCAGTAAAAAAAATGAACCGACAACTATCATTGGTATGATTTTGGATACTGTAACCCTTCTTGCTGATGTCCTATGAATGTGTGGTTGATGCCTTGTTAAATTTCTTATTTCCAAAATTTAATTCAGTTAAATGCTTATATGGATTTAATAGTGAAATTATATGTTGAATGATAATTGGGGATCAAATTTAATTGATTATCAAAATTTGGGGTTATTTGTGGAATTTCAAATTAAAGAATGGAAATTTATAACTTGTATTATTTTTAATTGATTTGAATTTTGGTCTCTGCAAGTAATTTGAAAATATGCTTATATAGGCTTAAGCCATGATTTAAGGGTAAAATAACAAGTTGTATTATATTTAAATGTCTTATTTTGGCTTGGGTGAAATTGAGAATTAAATTTAATTATTTGGAAAAGGAAAATGGGGTGAAAAGGGAAAAGGCATTTGATTTTATTTTTTTCATGTTATATTTTGTGTGGAATTTGGAGAGGAAAACCCATCTTTTCCCTAAACTCTTGTTTTTGTGATTGGGTGAGCAATTGAATGGAAAATTGAATGAACTCAGTTGCATTCAGATAGGAATTGGTAGGATATCATGCTCGTGTGTGAATTCGTGCATCCATGGGGTGTGTTTAAAGCTCTTCTCATTTCAATTATTGGTTAAAATGAGTTAAGTTCATTAGTTCTTCTCTATTTTATTTGGTTATTGGTTTTGAATGGTTGATATGTAATATTTGAAGTAGGAAAATCATTTCAATCCATTCTAGATTTTAAATAGTTAGTTAATATATTGTTTTGAATTATTTTTGAAAATTTTCCAAAAAATGTCATTATAATGTCAAAGAATTTAGGAAATATCCAAAAGATGAAATTGATAGTGAAAAATGGTTGTTGAGCACTTTTAGACAAAAAGGGTATATTTTATTTTTTGAAATTTGAAAAAAAAAAATTGGTAATTTTTTAGCTATTTTAATGGTGGTTTAGGAAAATTCCTGGTTTTGATAAATTGTCATTTTGGAAAATTTGAATGAATTGCGTGAATTATGATGTTTATGAATGTGAGAAAAAAGGCATACTTCATGATTTTTCAAGATAATTCTACTAAAAATATGGTGTGTTTCACAAGAAAAATGTGTTGTGTATTGTTTCTCATCTCTTTTGAGATGAATTTGTGCAGAATTATTAATTAGTTATCATCCTAGTACTACTCCTAAGAAGTTTAGTATCTCTATTCTCATGTTTTCATTGAGTTAACTTGAGTTTTGGTGTGTATGGAATACCTCATCTCTCATGACAAGTATTGGTGGATTGGTTCAACTGGTACTTGAGGTCATTGTATTATCCCTTCTAAATCTTGTGAATGTAGAAGTGATTCTTGTATGATGTGTGTGATATGTTTACTTTTTTATTGGTTTGAGTATAAACTCTATCTCTTATGTTTCTTGTGTGAGTGTGATTGGGCCTTGTGGAATCTCCTAGAATGGTCAAAGTGAACCTTGTTGATTTCATGCGATAGGGTGGCATGGCAACCATTGTTGGAATTCAGAGGTTCGAGGAGCAAAGCAACATCGGTATCCTCTTCTTTTATTGTTCATTTTCTTTGTAATTATTTTTATTTAATTCAATTTGATGTTGGAAGGAAAATTGAGTCCCCTCATGTAAATTCGAGTAATTGTAATGTTATTTGTAAAATAACCTCTCTCGAGATGACTTGTAATCTAATTTCAAATGTTAGTGTTTTAACCCTAATTACATGTCTCAGTATTGGTTTTGGGCACAATTGTGAATTTATGATGATTTATTTATGCATTGGAATTTCAAAATGAACTTAGAAATATTTATTTTGGGTTTAAAATGAGCTTAAGTGTCTTCAAGTGAGTTTGGGTGGCCCGGTGTTGCATCTAGGCGACCTGGTCAGCGTGGGAGTCTCCAAACTCACTTGAAATGTTCCTACGTGTGTTTGGGTGGCATTTTCATTAGTGGGGTGGCATGGTATCATAAAGAAGTAGCTTGTTGATGAGGTATGCCAAGATGAAATCTGCTTATTTATGTTTGGGTGGCTTGGTCCATTGTTTGGGCAACCTTGTTCCCATAAAAAAAAGAATGCAAATCCTCTTAAATGGGGTTATCCAAGGGTTTTATAGGCCTATTTTCCTTGTCAAATAATTTTTATATCTTATATTTTTCCCTTGATGATCATTTTTTTTAACTAGACCTTCAAAAACTTAGTCAAGTTTTCTCTCCTAGGACTTGCTCATTCCTCTAAGCTTTAGGACCTTGTATGGGTAAACCATGTAAACAAAAGTTGTTCATCATGATCTCAGGGGTATAATGATGTTTGAAAAATTTCCTTAAGTGTATTTATTGAGGACTTGTAGGTTCTCCTACATCATTTTGTGTGCACTCTTTTGAAGTTTCCTGGTTGGAAAACCTAGGGTTAGGGAGATTGTGCACCTTGTCTTTTGAAGTCTTGGGAAGGTTGTAAAACTTATTGGTTTGTCTTGTGAGTTTTATCGAAATTCCTCATAGCTCTTGAGATATTTTTTATAGTAACCTTCCACTTGTGTGATGTCATGTTGCAATGAGACATCTTGGAAAGCATGTGGTAGTCTAGAAGTGATCCATCATCATTCCAGTTGGTGGAGAGTTTGTATCTCTTGGTTTGGAATCATTTAGTGAAGGTGTGTCCCTGTTTTGGTGATTAAGTGATTATATATGTGTATTGGAGGTTGATGATTCCCTCATCCTCTTCTAGATTCATGTTGCGAGAGAATGCAATCATGGGTTGTAACCAATCATGGTGTAGGAGATTCTCTCTCTCTCTCTCTCTTGTTCTATGTGGTGGATTTATCCCATGAGTTTTTAGTCTTCCATTGTTTCCACCTTTCTTATGTGATGGTGAGGTATTCTTGTTTTTGTTTTCATTGTGTCATTGTATTTCATACGATGCTTGTGTACACATTGTTGTGTAAGTGTGGCATGATGTCGTATCTTCAATGTTGTGGTTGTTGTGTTTCAAAAAAAAGTTTTTCGCTCAAGTTTGTCCTTGTGCTTCGAGCGGGGAATTCCATCATGTGGAAGGAGAATTTAATTAAATAAATAATAAATATTTATTTAATCAAAGTGGGGTATAAAGGTAAAGGATAAATTAATTAAATAACTAATAAATATTTATTTAATTAAAATGAGGGATACAAGTGAAGGATAAATTAATTAATTAAATAATAAATATTTATTTAATTAATGTCTAAGATAGTGTAAAGTCAAGTGTGATCAAGTATGGTCAAGTTTTAGGTGTCTACATGTATGTTTTGTGCTTTTGGCCCCTTATTTTGACCCTAGTTATTGTCTTCATATGCTTAGTCGTAGTTCCCCTTAATCATCCTAATCCTTTACCTATATGTTTTATTTTAATTTTAATTTTTTACCACTTTGTTATCCTTCCCTTATGTGTTTTCCCCTTTTTAGGTCCCCTTACCCCTTCCTTATAACCACATTTTAACCTTTTCCAAATCAATCAAGTAAATCCTATCTCCCATGTCTAGTATAAAAATCACCTATTTTTGGCTTTTAAAACATGTATTTCAAAATTGATCTAGAACCATGAACACAATCTTTACCTGGCCAACTTTATCCTTTATTTTTCCATAGAAATTTGAACTTATTTGGGCTCAACAAATAATTACCAATAGCAGGTGAGTATTAGTTGACCTAATTTTATTCTTCAATCAAGCTTAATTTATTATAGGATGTGCATTCAATGAGGTAGGTCAAGGAAACCTAGTTTCCCTCAAATTACCTTCAAATAAATTGGTAAATAGGGTCACTTTCACTTATTTTTATCAACATATATTGAGAAATATTTTCAAGAAGAGAAAGCATTTGTTAGTGTTTACTATACTTGTACATCAAGGTATCGTTTTACACTAGTATCTACAAAAAAATATGAGCTTCACATCCAATTATACAAGATATCTCTTTATTTTGGTATTTTTTTCTTGATTTGTACACTAGCTTGGAGTAGTTATTATTTATTTTACTAACAAATCCTCTCTATTTCCCCTATAATCTACCTACACACTTCATACACCCATCGTTACTAGTCTTTTCCCATTTCACATCATTCTTATTTCTATTTTTTTTACACTCTTCATCCCTCATTCTTTACTTGTCTCCCTTTGAGACATAGATAATCTCCCCTTATGATTTGTCATTATTTTCCTTTTAGATTCCCTTACATCATCTATCAATAACATATAATTTCATTGTTATACCAATCACCTTCATTTACACTTCATATTTGTGGTCCCTTTCTATTATTTTTATTTCCTTTTTCATCCCTCAACTCTTTTTTCCCTTGTGAGTCATTATGAGTCTTACTTTAGGTTTTGCTTCTATTTTTCCTTAGAAATCCCAACCCATTACTCAAATACTTTCTGTACCCCTATTACATAAACCAATTCTATTTATACTTTAAGTTTTTTTTTTGTCTTTTTGTTTTCATTCCCCCCCCCCTCTCCATTTATCTCCTTTAACAACCCCAAAATACCTAGTTTCAATTTTGTCTTGTGATTTCCTTGTAAGCCCACACTATTTTTCATGTAACTTATATTTTTCACTCCTTCACTCAACCCTCTTTAAATTTCCTTTAACAATTTTTTTTCCATTTTTCCATCTTTCCTTCCCAATATTATCCTAACCTCAAATTGGTTGTGTCCTTACCATTGTTGCCATTTACTTTAGGTCATAAAATCTTGTGTTTACACTTTGAATTAGTTTAATTTCATAGTGTAATATTGTAAGAGAGGGGTACCAACCACGTCATGGCTCCAGGTCATAGAGAGCTAAGAGTTGAGAGCTGAGAGCAGAGGGCTGCCCTAACTTACCTCACTCTAATGGACATTTTGGGATGAGGATCGAGAATGAAGAGCACTCTTAAGTGCTCCTGTCATTCTACAAACCCAAAAATTTGGTTGGGGCTAGATGAGCTAGTTTTTGGAGTCTGTACTACACCTCAGACAACTCTCTATCCGAGGAAAACAACGCGGGTCTGGGATGACAACACAATGCGTTGGAGTCTCTCTAGCGCGCTAGCGTCTGTACGGTCAAAAAATGTAAAGTACAATAGAAAATTCCAAAAACCTATTTAACAACCTAGCTAATTGATTTTAATGAAATAAATAGAATAATAAAGTATGAAAAGTAAATACGAAAATGATAGAATAAGTAGATGAAAATTAAGGTGAAAAATATTATCTCACAAAAGTGTCAATTCGCTAGCGAGCTCCATGCACATGTTCAACTACACACAAGCAAGAGGGGAAAATTGTTGGGGCTGCACATATAAGGGTTTGTCTCAGTCAAACCCTCACGTTGTTGTTTCCACCTCCACAGACAACTAGAAAAGCAACGGAGTAGAAAAGTATGATAAAGGAAATGAAAGAGAGATTGTTGAACACTATGAAACAATATTATGCTACTCAATCAAATCAAAAAAAGGGAGATTGAAGCATTACTACCTCCACCCAAAGGCTCTCAAGGCCAATGAAGGGAGAATGTAAGCAACGAACTTAGCAAAGTCATCACAACCATAGTAGTGATGAAGGGAGGTCTCGCAAGATCTCCAAGCTAGCAACTTCTATCGCAGCCTCACGTGCAAGATTGAAGTTGATGGAGTGTCAAGCTATTGCAATGCTCAAGCTATGAAAATGCTAGTAGAATGCTTCAAGAGTGTGCTCAAGAGATCCCAAAGTGTGAAGAAGAATGGAGTGGAATTGCTAGAGAGATTGATTGAATGTGTAGAAGATGAAGTGAAGTGAAAATGGATAGATTTGAAGGCCAAAAGGAGTCATTTTGGGTCAGTTGGTTGCACAGAGGCATTACAATTCAACCCCAATTAGGTGTGTAACATCCCTATAGACTGTAGAGGCAGGAATTTGACAGGGATGACAGTGCGTCGTGCAAACGTCCGCGTGCCGTGCTCGCGTCCTTGATGAAAATTCCCTCACCAATGCTCAAAACACGCACCAAGTGGATGGAAGGAAAATGGGTGATGTGGAATTTCCCTTCGGATTTGATTTTCTAAGGTGAGGGTATGCAAAAGGGGAATTTACACAAGGGGTGCAAATTCGCTCCTATACAAATATGTATGTCATTGTTTTCACAAATATTTTATGTCATAAATATTTCTTGATGCCAATAAGGGGATTGCCTAAGCTAGACTCCCCTTTAACCATTAATTTTTGCAAGGTCTCCTTCATAGATTTATAAATTGTAGGTGATATATAGGAAGATCTAAGGAGAATATTTAAGTTTTATATAAGGAAAAACTATTGGAAAAATTGAGTAGAATATTTGTATCAAATTTTGAAACTTTTTGATGAATTGGATTATGCCACATAGGTGGTCACTTAGAAGGACCAAGCTAACCACTAGGCTATTAGGATTTTCAATGACCTTGTCTTGGATTGATTATCTAACAATTATTGGTTTGCAAGTTTGACAACCTCTACTCATAATTTCCATTATGCACTTCTTTATTTATCAAGTGTATTTTTATGTACATGTGTTTTTATCCAATTTGTAGAGTATTTTGACTTTTTTTTAGCTATTTTGATGATTTAATCCACTTTATAGTATTCTCTATGATAGGTGGTCATACATAAATTTTCTCATGAGATTTTTTCCTAAAATCTTTTAGAGTTTCCCTAGATTTTTGAGATATAGATAGGGGAGACTAATATTAGGGGTTATTCCCAGTAAATATTCTTATTGTCTCATGGGAAGCAAATAGAGTTTTATACATAGCTAGAAGTGGCTTGGTGGATGGTGATTTGAAGGATTTTAATGATGTTTGGAATAAACAAGGCTCAACCATGTTGGTGGAACTGAAATAAAAGAATGTTGTGCATGGAGTATCTTATGTACTGCTCAATATTTCAACACAATGATAAGGGAAGAAGAAATAGGAGGAGATAAAAGGAAGCCACAATCTATTTTAGTTCAAGCAACAACAACTAATCTTTTTTTTTTTGATCGGTGATAATATTATTTTTATTGAAATTAAAAAAGCCACTACATCCAATCCAAACTAAGTTGATTAACAACAAAATGTTGATAAACTAACACCAAAAAACCATTGTCCACCATTATTAGAAACTACCAAACCCAAACCCCCAATTCTAACCAAAGCCAACCCCAACCCCATGAAAGATTACATCACTTTTGCATTTGCAGGGAATTCAAACATCACAAAAATGCAAAAACTAAACCCTCCAACAAAACCTACACTACATTGTTCCTTGCCAACGATTCACCCTGCTCCCATTGAATTATTTCTAGCATTGTCTTCGCTTTCTTGCTCGGATGCAGTCCAATCTTTGCTCGCAGCTCCTCTCTGGCTATGTCTTTAAGGTCATCAATTTTTGCCTCTAGTTCAGCCAGTTCCGCACAAATCTTCAGAGCTTCCAAGCCATGTGCCACCTCATTTCACCAACGGTCCTTTTTCTTCCCTTCTAGCCACCTAATGAAGAGATGGTTTAATCCTACCATCTTCGGTCCTCCACTGTCCTACCCCTTGATTTTTGCCAGCCCGACCCCACGGATTGCCCTCACCAAGATATCCTCCATGCCACCTAAGCATTCTTTCAGAACCAGTGAACACATTACCTGCCTCACCTTCTTAACTGGTGCACCTAAGTCAAGTCCCCATGCCATCACCAAGGAGTAAATATCTAAATTCGTCCGCCACCTATGATTCAATTTCTCAAAGCTTTTACTTTATTTGTACAACCTGTGCCACCTGAGCTTCCTTATAAAGGAATAGACCTCACAGCCATTTCATTGTCACTTTCCCCATAAATGTATCCATTTTATTGCTTGAAGAAAGAGTAAAGTTGGCTTCCATTGCCACTTTGAAACTACCTGCCACCTGCTCTGCTCCACTAGCTTGATAAGGACAAAATGACCAATTCTCTGAGACGCATTAAAGGTAGTGGAGTGTTTAAAATACTCCACATTGCCGGCTAATGCCATTAATGTCGAGCGTACGCTCAATGCCGACAAAACACCTTCATTAATACAATGACTGAAATCCCTTCCTTTTGCATTCTTCTCCGTACACCAACTTACCACCTTACATAAGATCCTTCTCATTAATTAACCTAAAATCTTCGAAATAGATATCATCTACCACTGTTAAAGAGAGTGCCCATTTTGACAAGACATCCGCCTCCACATTTCTCAAGCACCTAATATGAGTTAATTTGAAATCTTCAAAAGAAGCCAGATCTTCAATAATTTTCCTTATGGTGCTCTGTAAATGCCAAGCATCGATTTTGCTTATAATAATTGCTTGGATAACAATTTGTGAATCCCCTTCCAAATGAATTTTTGAGAGACCTAACTTCCTAGCCAATTTAATAGCCAATAAAACTATTGATGCCTCTGCAATGTTATTTGATCCCTCTCTCAATCTCATAGCTCCTAAAGCCACAACATTGCCTTTCCAATCCTGGATAATGCACCTAGGTCCAGAAGGCCCCGAGTTTCCCTTTGTAGCACCATCAAAATTAACCTTCCACCATCCTTCCTCTAGTTGTTCCCACTTACTACCTTCACAAGAGGATTGCGTTGGATTAGCCCAACCAAGCCCCTTAACGAGCTGAACAACATCTAATCTTTGACACAATGTATATGTAAAAATATAAAACAACTACATAAGGTGGTGTCTTATTTTATGAACTAACTTCCAATTTTAAATTAATGGTAGAAAAAAGTTTTTATACTTATTTCTAATATGTATACAAAGGGAGTGGACCCCTTGACCATATTCATTGATTAAAAATATGTTGATCAAATTTAAAATATCAATCTCATGGAGCCTATTTAAGTCCATACAAAGATTTAATTAACTTATAAACCAAATTTTATTTAACAAGAACATATAATCCTTGATTTGAACCATGTAGACCTCCTCTTTTGATTATTTATTTAAGAAGGAAATTCTAACATACATTTGATATAATTGTTCATCCAAATTGAGTAGTAATTGAGATAACCAACTAAAAGGTTAGTACCATCTTTGCAATCAAGACTAAGGTTTCTTCAAATTCTATTTTGCATCCTTGAGTAGAAAATTGAGCTTTATCCTTGTATAAAGAATCATTTGATTTGTATTTAACCTTATTAACCCATTTACTTATTAAAAATAATGTGAAAAAATTAATGAGAAATTGTGTTCTCTAATGCATCCAAATTACTTAACCATGATAAATTATAGGATGAAATGAAAGTCAAGATGAAAGATAAAGAAAATAGTAACAATGTTTACGTGGAGAAACCCTTTCAAGAAAAACCTCCACCCCAAAGATATCCAAGCTTGTACCAATTCTTAAAATAGTTACATCAACATATTTTTCTTATCTTTGTGTATTTTGTGAGCATAATGGTGCTCAAATGACCTACAACAAAATATCATAATATTACCATCACAAAGCACCAATATATAGGAGATATAAATGTAAGATACCATGAATGGTATTGCCAAACTATTGGTAAGTAACACTAACCAAAATCTAGGTGTCCATTTATGGGGAATGTCACAACTTGAGCCAAAATTGATCAACCAACATGAATAGTTAACAACTCCTCTCATGTACCTTACACCAACCTCATGTCATAAATATTATACATTCTATTATAATGATCAAATTGACCAAGATCCAAATCCTTTGCACTCCATGGGAAGTGTTGGAATTTTACAAAATTTGAGAAATATTGCATCCCCTCTTATCTAGTGCTACCATTTGACCTTCCCCAAAGTTTTAAATCATTAGCTATTTCATCCCTCCAAATTTTCTTATATGTGTGATCTATCAATATTTGGAATACTTTGTTAGTCATGCCCTTGTGCTAAGTCTTATGATTTCTAAAATCCCATGACACAACATATTAAAAAATCTAATCCTATAGTATCACATAATGTTTGCACAATGGGTTTTTACATCCTCATGAACTAGTTCTTTAAATTCTTATTTCGTATGGTTTGTGGCATGGCTAAAAAGAAGTTTGAGTTTCTCTCTTCTTTGATAGGTTTATATTATTAGTATTACCTCAAGAAAAATTTGTTACTCTACACTAATATTTTTTATCATGATGGATCAAATATTTTTTCCTCAAGTTGTACTCAATCTTTGATTTTCAAGAGTGTTGTTCAAAAATAGAAAGAATAAAGACACTTTAGAACCATTTGATCTTTGTTAAGATCAATATCTAACACACCATTATTAGGTTATAAATTTGATAACTTGATTTCATTACACACTTATATGGGTTTTTCACATCAATTAAGTGGTCCATTTTCCCCATATAAATATAAGAAAAGTGAATCTAGTTTTGGCCATCCAAGTGGCAAGTTTTCTCAATGTGAAGGAATTGTTAGTTTGATAATTTTATTTGGTTTCAAAATTGGTTGATAAAAAATATGGTAGCATTGATGGGTCCCTCCTCCCATGAATTAAAAGGAACATATATTAAACTTGTAGAACCATTCAATCTTCTTTCAAGATCAATGGATAGCACACCATTATTAATGTTGTCAATCTAACAACTTGAGATTATTTTGTCTTGGGTCTGAAAATACACATAGGCATCCCAATGATCCCACAACCTATCCTATGAATGGAAAATTACCAATACTATCACAGGACATATGGCTGCATCACACTTCCCCTAAGCATTGGCAATTTGGTAGCTTTCTTCCATTGCACTATTCTCAAGATTAAATTGACTCAAAAATAATGTGGGCCCCATTTCTTACTATTAAAGGAAATTGTAAATGGATGGAAGTGAGTAGAGTGATACTCAAGAGACACAAGGTAGGTTTTCACTTATTTTGAAGAAAGCAAAGTTGATAGTATGGTTCCATTACAACATTGGTGGAAATGATATGAAGGATAGTTCAAATGACTAAAGCCTTAGAATTCACTCCATCGATAGAACACTATATGGTTTAATGAGGCTTCCAAGCATGATAAGAAAATTGAAAAAACTTATCAAGCTAGTTATTTGGGCTAAAAAAAATTCTTGTAAGGGTGATAAGAAATTTGTGGAGGTATCATGGAATTTTAAACTAGACTATGAATCAAATGACAACTATGAGCCTATAGCTAGCATGGGCAATGAGGATCATTCATAAAATGCCTATGCTCATGAAGGAAAATCATAGGATGTGAAGAAGTGCTTTTAATAATTTGGTACCTATCTCGATTACCCACTTTACTATATAAGGATAAGGTTTGTTTTATTTTTAGTGAAGTTGATAAATTGACAAGACTTTTTCCAAAAAAAGAAATAGATAACTATAATTGGATAATAGGTACAATGCTAATATAGATAATATTAAATCCATTTCAGAGGTGGAATAATCTTAGAATGAGAATTTTCATGATTGAATAGAGAAATTTTTATAAGTGTTGGTGTTGTCATCATGTTTCATGACATTCTTTTATCTTATCCATAATGTATATCTATGTTGTCATTTTTATCATGAAAGTATAGTTTGGGCAATAGTAAATGACAATCAAAAAGAGCACATAAAAGGAAATAAGTACCTTGTAAAGCTACCAAGGTTATCATTGTAGAGCTAGTAGATCTCTTATGTAGGATATTATCAAACCTATGGAGGAGCAATAAGATTGATGTTTGGAATGAAGTATAATGCCTACACAATAGAGTGGTATAATACTGCATGATAGAAGGATGAGATTATTTGAAAAAGTATCAATGGCATCATAAGTTTTTAATAGTTAATCAAATGATCACTAAGTGTTCATGAGGTTTTTATTATGTCATATAAGGGATAAGGACCTACTTATACAATCATAAAATATTTTATTTGATGAATAGTTTCAAAATGTATGTTGTTCTCAAGGAAATGGGTCTTGGATTAGTATGTTTCTTGTTGGGTACTATTTAAGATTTCATGAATTTCTATGGTGTAAGTATGCAATATCCTTCTATTTGATGGTACGAATGGTTCAACCCTTGTCCCTCTTTATAGCCATATTTTTAGAGGTGGGTCCAGTCATGATTAAGGTTAAGGCTTGTGAAGCCTTCAAACCTTACTCCATGGTATTGATGGAATCCATTTCACGTTATTGTGAAAATAGGTATTATCAAACTAGTTATCTTTAAACATACTTAGTAGAGTCCTATTCACACTACACTTAAGCTCACTTAGAGGTTATCTATACTTTTTCTCACCAAGTGTCTAAACATTTGTTTCATATTTAGAGGGGTTTAGTTTCACTCCTACCTTCTCACCTCTTCATCCTTTCCTTTATAAGCAAGGCTGGTTTTTACATTTTACAATACATAACATGCTTATGATATTTTCTCATTTTGCATATGCTCATTTATGGATTGTTTTGAGTTTGTAAGAAGGTCTTGGTTTCTCCAAAATTTCATATATTAAGGATGGTAGTTTTGGGGTGGTAATGGGCATAATGAATTTCTTAGCTACATTGTAAATGGATGTGCATGGTGTAACCTCTCACCTCATTAATATGAAAGGCCCAACCCTAAGTAACACTTTTTAAAAGTGCTAACCTTAAAAATATTTTTAGATTTCACCAATATTTGAAAATTGTCAATCATCTATGTGAGATGCAAATTATCACTCTTCTATACATAAAAGGTGCATACATTATACAAAGGTTTGGAAAATTCTAAAGTGTGTAGGAAACTCTATTGGAGAGATAGCCTAAGTTTGTGCCAAATATAGTTTTAACAAATATTCACACTTTTTTTTTGAGGAATTATTATAAGACCAAGCTTACTTCAAATTTCATATTGTCTACTTTGTTTTATCATTTTATTTTGGAAATATATGCTTTTGAATACACATTTAGTATGTTGATATTAATGTAATCTTTTATTTTGCATGCAAGGAATGTTATAAAGCTTTTTATTAAGATTTTATCTTGATAAGAAATATTTATATCTTAACATATAGATTAAATGACGAAAGCAACAAATTTTTAATTACAAAATATTTTTCTCAAGTAAAATGGGATTCAATGGTCTAAATCTTCCAAGATAAAATCTATTAAATTAGGTTGTGTGATATATAGAAAAGTGTGGATAGTTCCTACCCTTATCTTATACTCGACTCTATACATATGATGGGAATTGATATAATAATTTCTAACTATTTCCATATTTCAAATGAAAATAATCTAGAGAGTAATTTATTTTAATTATCCTTCCAAATTACATTTAAAGGCACAATAATTCATTACATCTTGCTTTGTAGCTTTTACTTCCTACTTGTAAATTTATGAAACCTTTTTTTTTTCTTTAGAAGACCCTTTCATCGCCATGCTAGGGGCTAATACAAGTTCTACCAGTGGCAATTATAATTGGGTTCATCTTGTGTCAAGAAGGCATATCTCTTGAACCTATAATGTTAGAAGAAATGATATAATTAGTTGATCTTTGTGATGCTTATCTTTTGGAAGGAGATTTAAACTAGATATTGTTTGTAGGATCAAAAAGTGAATAACCCCATAATATTGATAGATCTTGAAGAAGGATCAGAGTTGAGCCATCTCTTGTTAGTTGGGCCTATTTCTAATCTATTTGGACCTTATAAGAGTTTTATCTTTACAATTGTTTTAAACACAACGTATTGTGAAGGTTGTATTGTAAGGAATTCCTTGAAATGCATTGTGAGTATCAAATAGGAAAAAATTACCCAATAGTTTGGTTTTATTTTTAAGTATGAAGAATTTAATAATTTCAATGTCAATATCGGTGATATTTAGTCCCATTTCTAGTTTGTTCTTATCTTGTATATTTGCTTGCAATTTTTGGAGTGTATTTGCAGTTTGAGAATTTTTTTTGAAGCAAATATTTATTCTATTCCAAATTTTCCCCATTTTAAAGTGGGGTGGTGACTCTCTAAAATAAAATTAGAAAAAATAAAATAAGATGTGTATGACCATAATAAATCAACTACGAAATACTGAAGGAATAAAGCAATAATCAAAGGATAACACAATCAAATGATCACAACAATAGAGTAAAGAAAATAAATTGAATTAAACATGATGAAAACCTTGCAAGCACACACATAATTCACCTTAGAATAACTCCATCGCTCTCCTCTATTTCACCTTGGGAGAAATGGTAAGAATAATCTTCGCTTTTAGATTTATATTAAGCACAATAGCACAAAAGCACTTGCAAAATATGAGTATAGTTTTCCTGCACGATCTAAGATGAAAAATGAAATGAAGGATAGGATGGTTTTATTTATAGATATTCAATGACATTGATCAACGGTCGAGATTAGAAGAGAGGTTGAGAAGATCAATGGTTGAGAATTGATGAGAGGAATTGAGGGTCAATAAAGTGGCTGCATGATTTTACATGGCCAATTGCATGATTAAATTAAGAGGATTTGATCAGAGTGTTAACTCAAACCGATGGTTAATGGATTAAATTGATTTCTTAGAGAACTTGAAGTGAGTGGGAGTGAAGTTGATTTGATTGATGAGTGGACTGAGAGTAAGTCTCAATCAACAGGTGAGGTAGAATTTGCATGAGTATTTAATAATTAAATAAATTTAGTTATTATTTACATGTGCAAGATGGAATTTAATAAATAAAATAAATGATTATATTTATTCTGGAAGAAGATAATGTTGGAGAAATAAATGGGTTAATTAAATAGTTAAAACAATTATTTAATTTTAGCATAATTTACTTTCCATACTTTAGCTTGCATATGCACGTAGTTTTAAATGGCTGCTAAAGTGGGGGCTAAATGTAGTGTAGAAAATTGTACTCCTTTCTATGTGATAGTACAATTTCACACTTAATTTGGATCTATTTTAGTGACCTTACATTTATGCATTTTTATCCTTCATAAAAGGCCCCTAATTCCATTTATTATGTATCTCAAGGCCTATTTTTAATATTTTTTGATATTACAACATGTATTAAACAAATGCATTTAATTAATTAATGACCTCGAAACACATTGATCCTGGATTTTTAGGCCAAGACCCATTTTCCCTTGAGCGAATGGGTCCCCTTTAAGATCCAAAATCAAAATTTAAATATGTTTTTGGTTGTATTTTACAGTTCTAGATTCAAGTTTTAAATGTCGCCTATCAGGATCTGTAATATTCGGGAAATTAGAGAAGAAGCCTATAAAGCCTAGTGTTTTCACCATTTTCAAACTAGAGATAGAGAGAGAAGCAAGAGATCAAGTTTGAGAGACTAGTAGATCAATAAGAGATTCAAAAGCGTTCGAGCCAACAAAGTTGAAGTCTTAGAGCAACATCTTGTTTTATTTACAGGTCTTCGAGCTCATTTTGTCAAAAATTTATCAAAGCATTGTCCATGATTGAAGGTTGATGCCTATGGTGGATCATGATGGATTTTAGGTTTGAGAGATGCATTTGGCCACATTTTCCTTAGCCTAATGACCTTTTTTTTCTAGTGATCCCATCTTCAAGCTTCATTCTATCAAGTCACCTAAAGCAAGGTATTATCATATTTCAAATTTTATTGGGGTGTATGCACTTCTTCCCAATTGAATCTTTATCATTTACCATTCTCATGTAGGAATCATGCTCTAATGCACTTAAGTATGGTTTCTTTGCATATTAGCTCATAACAAACTTAGATGCACTTAAAGTTAGGGCTCACACACACTATCATTTATAATATTTACATCACTTCATCAAGGTTTAATTACCAAACTTGGCGTTTGACCGAGGCAAACCCCTATCCACATAAAACAACATTTTCTTTTGCAAATTTGCTACAAATCCCGATCTGAAAGCCTAGATTTACAAGTAAAGGAAGGAAGTGTAGACAAAGGAATCCATAATCATCTTTTGAAGTTTCAAAAATGGCTACATAGACCTATTCGCCCTAGGGTGAATGTGTCCTGCTTTAGGATGCAAAACCCAATTTTTCGACCAGGTGCAAACTATTACGCCCTTCTCAAATTTGCTTGAAAGTTATTGTTTATGTTTGTGCTATTCTTAAACTCTGTATTTCAAGTTTTACATCATACAATTTATTTCATTAAGTATTTTATTTTCATCTCCCCAAAGTGCATTTAAGTCATTTTTGTCACTTTCTATCATAAGGAAACAATATATCTTCCTAATAGGGTTGACTCACCTCAAGGTTGAAAGTCAATCCGACCTTTGAGAGATCTCTTTTTCTAATTAAATTAGGGAAAAATGAGGGTGTCCTAGATCATTATTCCATTTTGGTCATCCACATCCTCATCATCCATTTTCCTTTCATTTCAGATGGTGACAAATATGACATGTCATATTGACTAATTGGTGTTGCAAGGCTTGTCATCCCCATTTAGTGGGAATAATAGAAAGTCACATATTGAATTCTTTCTCAAAATTATTGATGAGAAGATGGATGAATCTATCTTCCAAGGCTGGCCATTAGTTCTAATGATGTAAAAATCAATACTTATTTTGTTTGAATTTTTTATATAAGGTGACCTTGTACCCAATGGATGTTGGGTTCTTTTTTATGCCAAAAAATATGATCTATGAGTTGCTAAGGATTATAGTGAGAAATCACTATATGTTTCTTTCAAATTCTATGTTATATCTATCAGTGGTAAGGTTCTTCATGCTTTTTCTCTAACTATTAGCTTATGTACATATTGATCTCATTGATCTAATGAACCTGGAGAATTGTGGTCACAAAATTATTTTATTTGCTTGGGTTTCTGGATAAAATGTTCATGTTATGATTTAAAAATTAGTGGGAGGTCATACAAGGGATATAATTTTTCTACTTTTGGTGCCCTCCATTAGTCCATTTTATTCAATGATGGGGTCCTCTTCAACTAAGTGTTTCGGTTGCAATGTGTAGTGATAGGCAACACTATACAATGTGGCATTTTGATTAGTTAGTAGGAGCCAAGGGAAAGAAAAGGAAGAAGGTGCTAAGAGTTCCCGCCAGCCATATGATAGAGTGTGATAATGACCCAAGTTCTCTTAGAGGTGGTTACCTACCCATGAATAAGTAATACTAGAATTATTTACTTTGAAAAATAATTTTAAGATTTTTCAATAGTACACATCAAAAGAATTTGAATGTGGTGGGTTGTTGAGATTAGATTCTAGTGGCCAAATATTTCTTGACATTCAAGGCCTACCTACTCTTCCTAAAATTTAGGACAAGTTAGGAGGAGATTAGATTAAAAATATCAAATTATTGACAACATAGTTTATCTAAATAATTATTTCTCTTACCAAATTAGTGTACATGTGACCAGGTTCTCCTCATGAGTTTAGTATATTCAACCATTTCTTTGGTGTTTTGAAGAAGTTTAGGTAGTGGTGTTTACACAACGAGGAACGATTTAAAGAATTTATTGTTTGGTTTCTAATCCTATGGTATTTGTGGGAGGAAAAATTGACATGCAAACAATGTATTTAGTTTTGACACCCTTGTTTTCATTTGTATAAATAGGAGTTGCTTACTAAAGGTTGAGATGGAATTCCACTCATTTATGCTTCGATCAAGCCTTATTTGTATATTTCTATCAAATATTTTCTTCTCTATTTGCTAAGTCTATAATACAAACCTTGCTTAATGTTTCTAGGAATCTCAAGCCTTTTCTTATATGCAAATTATATATTTTTATGAATATCAATATGAGAATTTGTAACTATTTTAAGTTTAACTCTTGTGCTATTTGAATGAATGTGTGGTCTATGTGACTAGCAATGTGCTTAAATCTTGGTCATCTATTGATTATTGATTCATGTGTCTTATTTTGTTCCAATGATAGATAGAGTGAGCTTCATTTTCCTAGTACATCATCCTTTTAGATTATGATTTAATCTTATGCATTTATCTCTTCTCCCTTTTCATTTGCAAAGGAATTAGTAATAGCTCATTGCATATCCTACAAGGAGTCAACCTTGAGTTTATTTTATAGATAAAGTCTTGTATCCATAGGATTTCTCATTATTGCACTCTATGCACAACATGAATATAGCGTGCATCTATCTTTTGTATCAAGTGGTTGTAATGCATTATATGCATCAACAATAACCATCATACTTAGACAATGAACACAAGCTTTAGACCTTTTACATATGAGTAAGTAAATAATCCTAACTATGAAATAATGCATATAGAATAAGCCATGTTACTAAGTTGAAAAATCAATCACACCCAAAAATGTTAGAAAAACTAATAAACTTGATATTTTCCTCAAACATATCTCATGTCCCCAAATGAGCAATACACCTTAATTTAACAAACCAAATAAACCTCAAAAATTCATGTTATCCAGGTGTTTCAACAAAGAAAGAGCCCAACAGTTTTGTCAAAATGCAAAGTTGAAAAATATTATGTATCTAGATCACATAATTTGTAATGCAAAAATATTTATTCTTATGTTGACTTAAAGCTTGCAAAAAACATATTAAATATCAAATTAGAGGAAAATAGTTTACATACAAAGGTCACACAATGGAAAATTCAACCAGAGTTCACATAGCAATAGACAAATTATGAGATTTTTCCTCTAGTGGAGCCTCTATGTTACTACCAACTCTTGTAGGCTATTAAAATAGGTCTTCTAGTTTGTGAGAGTTGCATTGAGTCATTCCTAGATGTCCACCATCTAGGTCTTGAAAGGGTTTGACACCCATGCTAGCTATATTCTCCGGCAATTGATTGCGATAATTCATGCAATCTTGTAATTCCATACAATCTTCCAATGCCATGCATTTTCTACATGACTCCATGCCTTTGGAGGCTACATTCAAAGCTACACCATAGGCTTCTCAAACTCAAACCATTGTCATGTTCATAATAATATGAATAAAATTATTGAAATTTTCTCATTCAACATTAAGATATGACAACATAGTAGAAACACAAAGCATTCGGTGTAATGTTGTCTAACAAGTTGAATTGGTGACCCTAGAACTTAATACCCAAACGTGCACAAGGTTTGTCTATGCCATGCACACATAATGTATCTAAAATCTTACACATGCTTGCTATATGCCAAGTAGCATTTTAGTTGTCATGACATTACAAACCATTTATTTTTTGCTATTGTGTGATTTATGATTGGAAGAAGTATTTTTCTCTAATTTTTTCAAATCATAAATTCAAAAATGTTCTAGGAAAAAAATACTTGAGCCAATGGAAAAGTCAAAGCTACTATTTTCTAAAACAAAATACTAAAACATTAATCAATTTTTTTCTACACAATTTACAGAGCAAAGAAATACTAAAACATGATCACATAAGTATCCCTGCTTATGATAGCATAATCAAATAAGAATTAACAATGTGAAGTTCTTGAACCATAAGAGATGGGACCATGATCATGACCTACTTGATTTTGATGCAATAGATACCCTTTAATCCTTATTCTCTGCGAAAGAAATTTCAATCTAAGACTTATACTCATCTATCAAATAACTAAATGATTTTATACATTTAATATTAAAATCCTAAAATGAAAAATTAACATATTCCTTTCTATCAATATCACTTGTAAACATGTGGAATCTAAATGGGAAGTATCTTATGCTTAAAATCTTCAAGATAAGTAGGAAGTGAGCTTTTCTGCTTCTACCATATGCTTACACCACATCTATGCTGAAAGCACCCTACAAACGTAGAAGGGGGTCATTATAATAGTAGATATTCTCCTCCTTAAGTCGCAGGCCTCGGAACTGTCTAGAAAACGTTCAATCCTAGGTAAATAGTCATGTCCTTTAATTCAGTTACTGAATGGTCAGGTCCTTTGGATGAGTAATTGGAACAGACACTTTTGCTTTTAGTCTTTCTCTTTTCACATTGTGAATCTGAAACCCATCTGCCCTGTTATGATCTTTATTCCTATACCTTTGCTTTTGTTGGCTTCAGCTTGGCAGGCACACCAGCTGTCACCATTCAAATCTCCAATCAACAGAAACTGTCATATTTTATAATTCCAAAATGTGGTAAGAGAATTTTTTGATTCCAATGCATGTGATGAACGAATATAATGGTGGCCCAGACAGGCCTATTTCGGTCTCCAAAGGCAAAATACTTTATTCTCCCATGGGAGGCATTTGAAAGTCATATTTCAACCCATCTTTCTTTGTGTTATAATGGAATACCACTGTCAAAGTCGCTCCTGCAATGCAAAATCTTGCATTGCCTTTGTTACAATTGTATGGCACTAATCCAGAATTAGTGCCCAACATTTTATTACCTCATTCATTACTTAGCCAAATCTGTGTCTCAGATTTGTTTTATACATAAGACCAAACAAATCATAGGTCGTTCTAATACAGTCTAAGGTGGTGTTAACTATTGGTAATATGGACATGTCAAATCCAGCTGATTCCAGAGGTCCTTCTCCCAGCCAACCTTTGATGCTGCTGACATTCACGTTTTTCTTTATTTTTTCCCCCTGGTATTTCTCAGACCATGGTGATAATGATGGGGAAGCTGCAGGGATCTCTTTTGGAAGTCCTGCTGTCTGGTTGCCTGTTGTACTGGTGTTATTAATACTGGCCATCTATATATCATGGTGTGTGGAGCAGAGCTCCAGCTCCAGAGTTACAGTGCCAGATAAAGCAGATGGGTCGTCAATTCATAGAAATGGAGGGTCTCCATGGGGCATAGGGGCTCTGGTTGTTATGCTAATGGTTATCCGTTGGTGGCAGTCTATGATGCAGCAATGAACGGAGCAGTGTTTGCCTCTATTGCAGCCCTCAACACCAGATCTACAGGTGCTTTGTAGCAACGGTCATTTCTTGGGGTGCAACAGAATATGGCAGGAGAGCCAATGGGTATGAAAATTCTTCCCTTGTATATATATTCAAGATGAACGGGGGATAATCATGCGGTTACAGAGACAGGTGTGGGAAGTTATACATAGTTTCGTTTTGTTTCAAAGAAATTATTGAGACATGATCAAATAGAGCTCAATTATCGGCTTGAATAGCTTCACATTGGAATGTAATGGTGAGAGAGCGCAGTCCACCTTTGCCAAAAGGATGCAATTTAAAAAATAAAAGTCCTCTGATCTTAATAAGTTACTGCACTCTTTGCTTACAATGGTGAATGAATGTCTGAATGTGTTATTGTTTAGTAAAGGACATTTAAATGTGCTTTTCGAATATATGTTCATGATTCTATCTCTATATATAATTCTCTTCAAAAATTTATCCAAAATCTATAGCATCTCTTTTAATGGTGTTATTTTAAGCATCTCTTTTAATGGTGTTATGTGGATAAAAAATCATATTACGTGTTATGTGGATAAAAAATCATATTACGGTGGGGAAAATTGTTAACTTTGTTCCATAAAACACTACTAGAAATTGAAAAGCTAAAAAGTTGGGGCTCCTATTTTCTAGGACTCTTCATAAGTATATAATTTATGATGTTCAATCAAGATTTATGAACATTGGCATTCTTTGTTTGAAAGAAATTATTTTTGTTTGTTTATTGATTTCTACATCCTAGTGTATTATTTGACTAAATTTTTTTGACTAGTGATCATGAGTTAGGGCATGGAAGAGTTGTTACATTTATTTCTCCAAAATATTAGCTACATTTCATCTCTCATGGATGAGGTCCATCCAAAATGACATTATGGATTCTCTTCAATTGAAAAGGCCACGTGATGCAAGAGCATCTAGGTAATGAGCAATCCATATCATTTGAAGATTTCTTGTTTGATCGTTTCTGACTTCAACGGCCGATTTGGAGGTGGTTGACCTACATTATTATCATTGATTGACAAAATGTCTTATTTAGATTCATGTCTTTACTGATGATGAATGAGGTCAATTGATTTTAAAAATGCATAAATTGTGACATCATGAATAAAAAAGATTGCGAACAACAATTAAGAGTTTTAAATCAAAATAAAAGTAAAGTATATTATTTTATTCCCTGTCTTGTTGGTAAAAATACCTTGAGACAAGTAAAAGACCATTGGTAAATGAAAAGACGAGAAATATGCACCCGAGAAAAGTAAACCAAAAGGTGTGCAACATAGAAGATTGGAGTTGAATGGTCAACATGAAGGAGGAGGGACAGCTAGATAAAAGACCACACAGGCATCGTGGATGATGGTGTGCACAACAACATAAGGAAGAAGCTGCTTCGTTAGAGAGTAAAAAGGAAGTGAGGGGGTGCAGCATAGGAAAGAGATAAGGCAACAAACAGAGAGAGGATGATGCCAAGTAGAGGGGAAAGAGAGCTTGTGTGTGAGAGAACAGAGGTCGGTATAGAGAAGACTGGGGTATAGTGAAGGCAACAAGTAATCCAAAAGAGAACTGTGAAAAAATAAAAAGAGGAGCGCGATGTTAAGTGGCAAGTTAGGAATAAAATATAGTGTGTGCCTAAGCAATTAAAAGTTTTGCAGATAAAGAGGGAAGAGCCACGATCAACCTTTGGTAAAAGAAAAAAAGAAAATCCCACACAATGGTGCATATAGCTGAAGTAAGAGGCCGAATTTGAAGAGATTTAATTCCTTAAATGTGTGGATGATCTGTAAGTTGGACAACGTTGAAAACAAGAACATGGGGAATAGGAAGAGCACAACTTAAGGGAAAGAGGCGATGCCAGGGAAGGCAGATGAAAAGTATCGAGACTCTCAACAATTGGGCAGATTTGGGTGATGAAGATTGGTGAGAGAAGACCATAAAAAAAAAATAAAAAAATTGAATGTTTTGTAAATTCTAAACACAGGTTTAACTTCTAATTTGATTTAAATAAGATTGAGATTGTTTGGGAACCAGTTTACTGAATTGAATTTATTGTCTTCATAAACTTTGTGTTTGTGGGTTAATTAGGGAACGTAGAGATAGTTGTTTGCGTCAAATGGTATCAGAGTTAGAGGTGCTAAGTGTATGGGCAGAGCGCCGAATGTGAGGCAGCCTATACCAGGACTTGCAAGTAGAGGAAACACAATTGTGAAGAGCTCGAAAGAATCATTGCAGGTGTGTGAAGTCTTAAGTGATTGAGAGCTAGAAATCGTGAAGAAAATTGAAATTGCAAATTGTAAAGAGGTGATGCAAGTTGTGAAAGATTGTAGCAAGTAAGATGAAGATATATATGTGGAAGCTCGTGATATGGGAGGGCTAGAGACAATATAAAGAAAGGAAAATTATGAAGATGATGAGAGATATAACTATGAGATTGGACAAGTTGGAAGCTATGCAACGTGGAGAGGTTGTGAGGGATGAGTTCGTAGCGAAGGCAAGCCATGAGGAAGGAATGAAAGGAAAGGATGAGGAAGATGAAGAATTATGCGAGGAGGTGAAAGAGGTGAGAAATGAAGAGAAAAATATAGAAGAAGTTTTTGAAAAATGAGAAGAATGAAGATGCAGTTGTTGAAATCAAAATTGCAACGATGAAGTGTGAGGATGTTGCAATGAATAGTGAAGATGAATATGATTTTTTGTTGAAGATGTTGGTGATAGAAGAAGAATGGATGGAAAAGATGAATGTTGTAGCGAAGGAAAAAGAGGTAATATATGAACATTTTGATTTCATTTGTGATTATTCTTTCATAGTGAGAGTAGAAGAGGATATTGTTGTAGAGGATAAAATTGCAATTGTAGAGTTGTGTGTAGATGTTGCATGTTTGTATGTAAAATTTTTAGAGGATAGTGCAAGGAAAACTTGGTGGAGGTGGTCAGTTTGTGGTGAGTTGGATCCCATGAAGGAGGAGAGGAGAGTAGGGAGTATTTAGCAAAGGAAGACGGTTTATGGTGGACATGAGTCCATGGGAGGAAGGGAGAAGAGGGTGCAACATTGTTGGAGGAAGATGGCAAGAGTTCTTGGAAGATGCTAGAAGAAGAGGGAAAATAAATAACTTGTAGGTATTAATTTCAGCATGGGAGCATGCTGCAAGTTGTTCATAACTTGGAAGAGTAGTTCTACTACTCAACTCCATTTTGTAAGCCTATGCTCACAAAATTTTAAATGTGTGCATATGATGCAAGAGCATTTGGATAATAAGCAATCTATATCATTTAAAGATTTCTTGTTTGATCATTTCTGACTTCGATCATCGATTTGGAGGTGGTTGAGCTACATTATTGTCATTAATTGACAAAATGTCTTATTTAGATTCATTTTACTTTTTATGAATGAGGTCAATTGATTTTAAAAATGCATAGATTGTGAAATCATGAATAAGAAAGATTGCAAACAATAATTAAGAGTTTCAAATCAAAATAAAAGTAAAGTATATTATTTTATTCCCATGTCTTGTTGGAAAAATACCTTGAGACAAGTAAAAGACCATTGGTAAATGAAAAGACAAGAAATATGCACCCAAGAAAAGAAAACCAAAAGGTATGCAACATAGAATATTGGAGTTGAACGGTCAGCATGAAGGAGGAGGGACAGCTAGCTAAAAGACCATGCAGGCAACATGGATGATGGTGTGCACAACAACATAAGAAAGGAGTTGCTTCATTGGAGAGTAAAAAGGAAGTGAGGGGGCACAACGTAGGAAAGAGATAACGTAGCAAATAGAGAGAGGAGGATGCCAAGTAGAGGGGAAAGAGAGCCCGTGTGTGAGATAACAGAGGGTGGCATAGAGAAGACTGCGGTATAGTGAAGGAAACAAGTAATCCAAAAGAGAACTGTGAAAAACTAAAAAGAGGTAGTGCCATGTTAAGAGGCAAGTTGGGAATAAAATACAGTGTGTGCCTAAGCAATTAAAAGTTTTGCAAATAGAGAGGGAAGAGCCACGATCAACCTTTGGTAAAAATAAAAAGAAAAGCCCACACAATGGTGTGTACAACTGAAGTAAGATGCCGAATTTGAAGAGATTTAATTCCTTAAATGTGTGGATGATTTGTAAGTTGGGCAGTGTTGAAAAGAACATGGGGAATAAGAAGGGCACAACTTAAGGGAAAGAGGTGATGCCAGGGAAGGTAGATGAAAAGTACTGAGATCACACAGCGGTTGGGCAGATTTGGGCGATAAAGATTGGTGAGAAAAGACCATAAAAAAAAGAATTTTTTTGAATGTTCTGTAAATTCTAAACACAGGTTTCACTTCTAATTTGATTTAAATAATATCGAGATTTTTTGGGAGCCAGTTTATTGAATTGAATTTATTGTCTTCATAAACTTTGTGTTTGTGGGTGAATTGGAGAACATAGAGATAGCTGTTTACGTCATCACTCTTTTGGCATGGTTAATATGTAGTCCTCAAATAATTTTGTGAATTTTTTTGATGATTTATTTATGGATTTTAATATATTTGAGGTGGCATCTAATAAGGTGGCTCATCTTTCCATGCACTAGACAACTAGTGAAAGAGAGAAGTTGTTCTAAATGCATAATAAATTGGATCTTTATCACTCGAATATTGGTCGTCAAAAAGAGGTGTTGAGTTGGTTCACTTGGTCCAACCCTTGTAGTGGATCAAATAATGTCATTAAGAGAATCTTATCAAATCAACATTTTTTTCCTTTGCCTACTCTTTCTCCATTATAGTGGCCTCCACTAAATATTTTTCTTTCCAACCATTTTTCATGTTAGAATATTAGGTTAGGTTGTTGAATGCACTCAAGACAATTGAGAGGGGGGGATGGGTGAATTAGTTGTACGTTAAAACATCAAACCCTTCATAAACATTTAGATCCACATCAACTTAATCAGTCCTTAATATGTTAGAATGGTTTAGCATGAAAGAAAATAATAGAAACTAAAACACATCAACACCATGCACAATAGAACACCAGATTTACGTGGAAAAAAATAATAAGGGAAAAACCACAATGAGGATAAGCTCACAATATAAAGTAATTGCAACATCGAATACAAAAGGCTTACTACCCAAAAGAAAGAAGGGCTCGCCGCTAGATTAAAAAAAAGAAAAAAGAGTGTTACAGTGAGAAATCCATCTCAATGCAACAAAAAAGATCCACCATAGCATCACCAACACATTTTCAGCCTCTCTAAAGATTGTAGACACCTTTTTCTCATTGCTTCCAATGGTCTAACTCATTAAGCTCGCATTGTACTTCACAACTCTACAATTTGCATCACACACTTCACAACACAATTCTCCATCAACTCAACACTTATTTATACCATCTTCAACCTTCAAAAATTTCTCCAAGGTTGGATATTGATGCAATAAGGGGAGGCCTTCTACACACTCAAACACAATTTCAATCAACTACAACACCTGTTAGATCATCAAACCCACAATCTCGCACTATCTCATCAAAAGCACTCTATTCCTTGTAGCAGTGAAAATAGACTAAATCGAGTATCTTTCCGCAATCACACCCTTCCAATTCACAACTCAACTCACATTAGGGACCCATTACAGAGCATAACAACATATCAAATAATCACCAATGGTTATTTTGCAACAAATTACTCAAAACAAGTTTTCCATGCCTTTTCGGGCTCAAATTAGCCCACTTTTCCAAAGAGACTACCTTCAAAACTTGTCCAAAACTCTTGAAACCTTGGGGCAGCACTTAATACTTTTCACACCTTAAGATTCCACCATTAGATCATAGAAACACAATCATCCACTAGCCAAACCACAAAACCCTCTTTTTAAGCCTAAAAACCCTAGGGCTTATTGGTTCTCACACTTCCCAACCTTTCCAAAACCCACAATCACTTCAAAAAGGACCTATTTGACTTGCACAAGCTTAATTCATCACAAAATTATGCTTCCCAACACTAAAACTTGATTTGACCCACCAAAACCATGCTTTTCATAAGGAAAACTCAAGTTTCCATCATAGGGTTTCACACCCAACTTGTTTTCAGACCTCCCCTACACAAATTAACCATCCTCACACCAAAACCTACTATTTCCTATCCATCCCACCGAGTTACAAGCTTCACAGTAGGTGGGATGGAGTTAATACATGTTTGAAACTTACAAAACTTTTCAAACCTTGCTTCAGCTGGTTAGAGAAATTTGAAGATAAATCACACAAAACTTAGTGGATAGGCCTCAAAATGGATTCAAAAGGAAAGTAACACAGTCTATTACACAAATCCCAACAAACTAGAATGAGATTGTTGATGCACAGGCCGTACAATCTGTTGCTACAACAAAAAATACAAGGAATTTTGGAAAAATCTGAGTTTTATTGATCAAATCTTGTTCCCAATACAAAATCAACCTTCCCTACGAGTTCATCATGCTATTTAAGCTTTTTCCTACCAAAAAAAAACTACTTCAATTTCCCCAAACTAACTTTTGAAGGAGATGACTGTTGGTCTTCCTCTTTAGTGCATTTTTAAAACCTTACATTATTTCAATTTGACAATTTAGTATATTTTGCACACCTTGAGAACTTTACCACCTAGACACCTAAACTTTATCACAAATGACATATTATATCATCAAATGGTCTTATTGACCTTATTCTAATACAAAACTCCTACTTCCTAGTGTCTAGACCTCAAAACCTTAAATAGACAAAACTTCTTTAATGGTGCTCCTGCACAATAGAACACCGTGCACAATAGAACACTAAATTTACGTGGAAAAAATAAGAAGGGAAAAACCACAATGAGGATTAGCTCACAATATAAAGTAATTGGAACACCGAATACAAAAGGCTCACTACCCAAAAGAAAGAAGGGCTCACTGCTAGATTACAAAAAAGAAGAAAAAAGAGTGTTATAGTGAGAAATCCATCTCAATGCAACAAAAAAGATCCACCATAGCATCACCAACACATTTTCAACCTCTCTAAAGATTGTAGACACCTTTTGATCATTGCTTCCTGTTACCTGATTTTCACCTACGGGCTCAAACAGGTAGGGCAATCTATGTTTCAGGTGTTCATGAAGGCCAAATGAGGACATTGTTGTGCAAAATTAAATCATACACCCGATGTATTTATCAAGGAAGTATGTTAGAAAGCATTTCTCAATCAGATTTGGCATAAAACTCTTGATGAAGAAATTCGCTGAGACCCTCTTATTGTCTTGTCATCTAGCAGTGTGTTGTACCCATTTGAAATCCTCATGGTCGCCGAGACATCTCAGTTGTTGTGAAGTTTTATATCTCTCTCCACTTGGGATGTCTCGTCGACAGTTGTTCACAAGGGTGGCGTTAGGGGGAATTATTTGCGTCAGGGAGAGGTCATGTCGACAGAGCGAGGTCTCGGCAAAATGAAATGGCCTTGGTGAATGGTCTTGACGACCCAATGGTGTCTTTCCGAAGGGAGTTAGCATCGGCGTAATGTTTTGGGTTCGGTGTAGTGTCTTGTCGACCCAATAGGGTCTCGCTGACATGGAATGGTGGTCCCGGAATGAGCTCTCGCCGAAACAAGGTGGCTTCGATGAGAGGTCTTGCCAATCCGATAATATCTCGGTGGAAGGTTATGCCTTCGACATAAGGTCTGGCTGAAGAGGTGAGGTCTCAGCGAAAAGAGGTGCCATCGAGGAGATGTCTCGCCGATGGTTGTTAGTCACGTCGAGGGATTCTCCCTTCGGCGTAGTGTTTTGAGCTCGGCAAAAGGTCTCACCAACCAAGTAGGTTTTTTCCAAAATGAAATGAGCTCGGGGAGAATGGAAGAGCTCGAAATGATATCTCGCCGACATGTTTTGTGCCTTCGGTGTAATGTGTTGAGCTCGATATGATGTCCTGTTGAGTGCGATTGTCTCGGCGATGAAAGGGAATATCGTTATAACTTTGGCTACCCGCCGTGATGTCTAGCCGACCCGATGGTGTCTCACTGAAGGATGAAGGGATTGATATGAGGTCTTGCCGAGATAATAGAGTCTCACCGATAGATATGTGGCTGCGGTAGGACTCATCGCTGAGAGTTTGCATTCAACATGTCTTGTCGACAATGGGGAGTCTTGCCGATAGCGATGGATTTTCCAATGAAAAGGGATATCGGTGTGACCAATGGGAACTCGCTATGACCTCTGATCGATAACGATTGTCTTGCTGATGGTTTTCTATGATATCGATATAACTTTTGCATTCAATATGAAGTCTTGCCGACAGTGGTAAGCTATGTTGATCGCTGCTATAGAGCATAATCGCATTGGGGAGACACGACCAGTGTTTCACCGACATGCAATTTTGTTTGAATGACCTTTGATTGCCTGGGAATCTTGTGTGGCATATGTTCAACCAATTAGAGAGAACTAAAGGTGAACCATTAGCCATTTGACTGATTGACTACCCCTGTGAAGGAGAACAACAGAGCATAAACGACACAAACTTACTCTGAGATCAAAAGCGATGGAGTAGCTCGGTGAACAATGGTGTGGAGATCTAATGGGAAAGTCTGATGCTGCTTCCAGAGGAGGTCAACATGCAGAAAGATCTTGAGTAGGAAGAAGGCCGAAAGAAAGAAGAAGTCGTCAGTCTCAGGGACAACTGTGAGGTCTACTGGCAAAGGGCATATCGACATTTATGATAATGCTTTAGGACATTTAAAGTGGCTCTAATGGAAGTTCGAAGGTGGACACAGGGGCCAGGAGTTAATGTTATGGTTGCAAAAGATCTGAAGGGCCATCCCTGGAGCGATCTTTCACCGACATGTACACGGGGATGCACATTAAATACATTAACTTTATTTTCAAAAGATCTGAGGCTCGACCCTTCTAAAAACTGATATTTTGTAAACCCTAAAACAAAAAAGGGCGACACTTTTTTTTAGTTTTCGTATATATGGAATTTTTGCCTCATTTTGAAGGGGAGTTCTTACTTGCATATTTTTCTACTTTGTGACTTCTATGAGTCCTTAGAGGAGAATACTGAGTTTTGTAACTCATTTACAGACATTATATGGTAGAGTTTCACCTTTGGAGATTAATAAAGAAAACATTTTCTGCCTTCTCAGTTATCTGTTTCATTGAGTGTGTTGGATGATTGATAAATTTACATGTGAGTTTTCTTATTCCTTGTTAATATGTCTCATTAATAACACTTTTAAGCAGAGGAGATATGTATATTGCAAGTTATAGGTTATACTGGTGATGCAAACAAATTTTAGTTGTGAGGAGAATTTATCATCCTTCTAGGACTGTATGTATCGTAGATTTCTTATGAAATGTTTATGCAGTATCATATGAGTATTGAGTTGTGCATATCAGCTTTTATTAGTTGATTGAAAATTGGGTGTTAAGCAGCTATACATGTTTGAACAAATTTGGTGTATCACCATAGGATTTAATTTTTATTTTCATGCACTCCTTCTCCCTTTTCCTTACGAAGATTAGTAGTTAAGTGATATTGCCAGTTAGGAGCCGGCCTTATCCAGAGGTTCATTTCAAGTTTGGGTGAACCACAGCCTTGAAA
Organism: Sequoia sempervirens; assembly: GCA_007258455.2. Taxonomy (NCBI): domain Eukaryota; kingdom Viridiplantae; phylum Streptophyta; class Pinopsida; order Cupressales; family Cupressaceae; genus Sequoia; species Sequoia sempervirens. Next base: position 257,685,102 of record VDFB02105785.1, on the reverse strand, counting down.
TGATCCCATGTTTCTCTAGAAAGCTCAATTTTTCATAACTTTGCATAGGGTGCATTTCTAGGAGATAACAATTTTGGCACGCCCGGTGGGACAGAGTCAGAAGTAAAATTCCTAAGTCTTGCTGTTTTGATGTGCTGACAATGAGCTAATAGCCTTTTAGAGGTTGTTTTTAAGCATATCTGGTGACTCTATGTGGAGGAAAAGATCAATGTGCTTGTTTTATATGAGAAAAATAGAAACTAGAAGCTCAAAAGTTGTAGAGTTTTTGCATTTATCTCCTCCAAGAAGAAAAGGGAGAACTCTCAGAAGGATTGTTCCTTCTCCTAGAGTTCAATCAACACCACCTGGTGTTAGTGAAAAGGTACTATTTTCATACGAAAGGAGAAGAGACCCTCTAGCTAGGCGTTCAACATCTCCTACTCTTAGAACAAAACTTTCTACCTCCTTAGTTGGGACTTTCAATTGTTCAACAAATAGTATTTATGCTACAACAAATACTTCTCAGCCAAGTTCAAGTTCAGTACCAGTCAATTCAAGTTCTGCTTCAACAAGCATACCAACGCATTCCAGCTCAATGGCAACACCAAGGGCCTTTACTTTCGTATCGTTCAACCAGGGTAGTCCCCTTAATCTAGCACAACATGATGACATTCCATTGGCAGTGTTAAAAGGGTTACCAAAGTTTACTGGAGAAGGACAAGTAACACCTTTTGAATATATCAGAGATGTGGCAACATTGTGCAATGTGCATCATGTGACACAAGAAAATGCAGCTGTGAGATTGCTGGTTGCATCTTTCAAGAAGAAGGCGTTGGAATGGTTTAGAAGCTTGCCGGTGGGTTCTATAAGAACATGGGATGAGCTTGGTGATAAATTTACTGAATTTTTTGAGGAAAAATCTGATCATGTATCTTTGGTAGAGTAGTTAACAACCATTAAAAGAGCCCCACAAGAACAAATGGCAGATTTCAATATTTGATTTCAAAGGACTTGGAACATAATACCTGCTACGGTAAGGCCTTCCGCTGATTATGAGTTTTTGTACTATTTGAAAAGTTTAAATATTGATATCTCAGTCATGATACAGTCCATGGGGGGTACTTCTTTACCTTAGGCTTATAGTATAGCTATTAAGGTAGAAAATAACATCATTCAAGCAGGCAAGTTAGCACCTAGGCCACCTATGCCCTACTTCCCTGAAATTCAATCAAATATGCCATTGCAAATGCCATCTTTAGCCCTTTTACCTGTTGTTCCAGCATTACCCATTGCTGTGAGTTAGGGAGTGTCAGTTGCAGGACCATCAAGTGAATTGAAAGAGATCAAGTCTAGTTAGCAGAAGATAGAAATTATTTTACAGACTATGGGAAATGAGTTTATCAGCATGAAGAAACAGTATCAAGGGGCAAGGCCGAATTTTCAATAGTAGAACCAACAACAAGGTCAGAATGCAAATCAGTCTTATCAAAACTAGGGATATCAGTATCAGCAAAATAGGAAACCCTATCAAGGTGCTTATCAGAGGAAAAATGTTAATCAGAGACCATTCCAATCTTATAATCCAGCTCCTCTTAATGCTGTAAATCCAGTGAAAGATATGGTTCTAGCCCAGAATAACTTTGTGATAGAAAATGAATGGTGTTATTCATGTAATCAAGCACATAACCCAACTTCATGCTCAAATGGGGTAGTTAATCAGGCATTTATGGTCCAAAATGTTGTCAGTCCACAGCCAGATGCACCTGCTAATATACTTGAACAACAACCGGATATACATTCTAATGAGACTGCTTTTTTAAATTGGCAAAGTGAAGAGTTTTATGGTGTGAATGTTGATTCAACAATTGCAACCAATACATGAGCTAAGAAAAGATCTCTAGAGGTGGAGCAATTAGTTGATAAAAACAAGGGGCCTGCAACTGTAGAAGCATCATCCACACCTATTCTAAATGTACCAAAAAAAACTACTGTCTTACCAATCAATGAGCAACCTCACAAGAATAAAGATCCGGCTTCTGCTAAAGTACATCATAAGGTACCTTTATCTATACCTTACAACATTATGGATAGTATGAAGAAGAAGAATGTTAATATGACCATGTGGGACTCCTTAAGCATTTCTGGACAGGTTGATCTACTTAAAAAAGCATTATTTGAAGATACAAATCCTAAACAAGTTGTTGATTCCCAAAAGGTCGTAATGGCTAATGATGATCAAGGGAAAGTTGCTAATCCCAGTAGCAAAGGAAAATCTATGATTCAAGGTAAGAACGTGAGACCTCCTTCGTTCTATGTTTCATTGATTATTGGAAAAAACTTAGTGCACAATTGTATGGTAGATAGTGGCGCTACATGTTTTGTGATGCTTAAACAAGTAATTGATTAGTTAGGTTTAAAGTATGAACCTTTAGAGAAAGGAGTAGTCCAGCTGGATGGCTCATCTGTTAATACAGTGGGTCTTATCAAAGATGTTAGCTTAACTCTGCATGCTTGCCCTAATTTTTCAATTTCCCAAGACATTTATGTGGCAGATTTGCCTCCGTATTTTGGGTTATGTTTGTCAAGAGAGTTTATGGCTAAAATAGGGGGATACCTTTCCTCTGACTGGTCTCACATGTTGTTCCGTACTAGGTATGGAACTAAAGTAACCATTAAGTCTGAGTTACTTGCAAAAGACAATATAGAACCCTATATAACTAGTGCAATAAATGCCAATTGCATAATTTTTGAACAAGACGAGCATGCTGCTGTCTCTAATCCTCACATTGTTATTGGTGATATTCCTGATATACTTTTAGATGAGTGGGCACCAGGCCAAACTTCTAGTGTTGAAAGTGACTTGGTGTCAGATGCTGGTATGGGTAACCACATGTTTCAAGAAGCTCATATAGTGATGCCTAACTTGGTTAAGAAGCCAGTGAATGATTGTGATCAGCAAGACGAAGTTTAGGAAATGTATTTTGATGGCTCAAGGAGCAGGCATGGCGTTGGTGGGGGTGCATTATTGGTTTCCCCAACAATTGAAAGATATTATGTAGCATTTAGGTTTGCATTTTCATGCACTAATAACACAACAGAATATGAAGGTCTTATTCAAGGGCTGGAATGGGCGAGGAAATGTGGAATTAAATTTTTAAGGGTGCATGGGGATAGTGAATTGATAGTAAATCAGGTTAGAGGTCTAAATGTTGTTAAAAATGATGTTCTTAAATTGTATAAGCATAGGGTTTTGGACCTCATAGAGGATTTTGAAGCTTTCAATATCATTTCAATTCCAAGGAATTAGAATCAACATGCTGACAGGTTAGTAGTTGTGGGGGCTCAGTTTGACATTCCAAACAACGTAAGGAAGGAATGTAATCAGCAACACATCAAGGTTATTATCAGGCCTTCAGTGCTCGATAACAATGTTAATTGGCAGGTCTTTGAGAGTGATGAGAAAATTCTACAATTTCTGCTAGAAGAGGACGTGTTTGCAACATCAAATTAGGATAAAATCAAACAACAGTATGGAGACCAGGTACTGCAATTAAAGAACAACAAGTTTCTTAAAGGTTTGGTCACCTTAGAGAGTATTTTCAACTCTGATGATCAGGCTAAAAGTAATAAAGCCAATTTACTGGTTCAACAAGATCATTATGAGGACTTAGAAATTGCACCCAAGAGAAACCTTAAGATAGGAAAAATAAACTCAACTGCTGAAAAGCAATCTTTTTTGCAATTATTCCAAGAATTCATTGACATATTCACCTACGAATATGGAGATTTGAAGGGGTTTGATCTACGTCTTGCATGACATACAATTGAATTGGAGCCAACAACCAAACCCATAAGGCAAAAACAGAGGCCAGTTAATCCCAAATTGGAGCCATTAATACATAAATAATTTTTCAAACTTATAGAAAGTGGGATTATCTTTCCCATCAAGCATACTAGCTGGGTTGCAAATCTAGTTCCTGTCAGGAAGAAAAAAGGAGAGCTCAGATTATGCGTAGACTTCAGAGATTTGAACAGAGCTTCTTTAAAGGACAGGCACCCTCTTCCGTCTATGGAATAGATTCTCCAATGTGTTTTAGGTTCTGAACATTTTTCTTTATTGGATGGATATTCCGGTTATAACCAGATTTTGGTAAAAGAAGAAGATCAATTTAAAACTGCATTCACCACAAAGTGGGCACAATGGCATACAGGAAAATGCCATTTGGTTTGTCTAATGCTGGAACAACTTTCCAAAAGGCTATGGACATGGCCTTTAGTAACTTAATTTATAAGTTTTTTTTAGTATACCTTGATGACATCACTGTCTATTCCAAGAAGACAGCGAATCACATTGACCATTTGAGGCAGATTTTTGAACGTTGTCGGGAGTTTGACATATCATTGAATCCCAAGAAATGTGCTTTCTCTGTTCATGAAGGAAAGCTTCTTGGGTATGTAGTATCTAGGAAGGGAATCACTGTGGATCCTGAAAGAGTTGCAGCAATCTTGGAGTTGCCTTTACCTCAGCATAAGAAAGGACTTCAGAGTTTCATTGGTCGTATTAATTTTGTCAGGAGGTTCCTGTCTGATATAGCAGCCTTGTTAAAACCCCTTACAACTATGTTAAAAAAGAATGCAGAGTTTAAATGGACCCAAGAAGAAAAAGATAGTTTTTAGCTGATCAAGGAGGTGTTAGCTTCAACCCTAACATTAGTTAACCCAGACTTCAGCAAGGATTTTACCTTGTATGCTTTTGGCAGTTTTGATGCAATTTCTGCAATTTTGGTGCAGAAAAATGTAGAAAGGTTGGAGCAGCCCATTGCTTTTTTCAGAAAGGGTCTGGAAGACTATGAGTAGAAGTATACCTTTGTAGAAAAACATGTGCTGGCTGTTGTGAAAATTTTGAAGAAATTTAGACATCTACTGTCTCATAACAAAATTCATCTACAAGTGGCACATTCCAGTGTGAAAGAATTTTTACTCAGCAAATATCTAAATGAAAAACAGGTTGGATGGATCACAAGAGTTATGGAGTATGATGTGGATATTCAGGTCACCAAATTGGTGAGGGAAAAAGGTTTATGCCAGCAGCTAGCTAATGGAGAGATTTCAGTAGTAGAGGATGACCAAGACTCAGTTTTGGTTAATGTTGGGACAATAGATAATGAAGCTAACAGCTAGTTGCAGGAGATGTCACATTTCTTGAGAACCAGGGAATGTCCACCTAATCTGAACAGAACGAAGAGGAGGTACTACAGACTTCAATCTATTCCTTTCGTCTTGATTGATGATGTGTTATATAGGAAAGATCACAGTGGGGTATTGCTCAGGTGTGTTGATAATGATCAAGTGGATCAGATATTACATGAGTTCCATGACAGACCTTCTGGAGGTCACTATGCTGGAAGGACAACAACATATAAGATTTTAAGAGCAGGCTATTATGATTTTAAGAGCAGGCTATTATTGGCCTAACTTGTTTAAGGATGCACATACTTATGTCAGGAGATGTTCCAAATGTGCCTTGTTTTCAGGCAAAGAAAATTTTGCTGCCTTGCCATTGCAACCAATTCAAATAGAGTAGTCATTTATGAAGTGGGGAATTGACTTCATAGGGGCAATTAATCCACCCTCAAGTGCAGGTCATCAGTGGATTATCATAGCAACGAACTATTTTACACGATGGATAGAAGCTTTGCCTTTGAAGGAAGCTAATGAAACAACAGTGCTGAATTTTTATGAAGACGTTATTTGCAGATTTGGAGTCCCAAATTCTATAATTTCTGACAATGCCCTGGCATTTGTTGGTTTGAAGGTTGCTGATTGGGAATTGAAGAATGTCATTTACTTGAACACAAGCTCCAACTATTATCCTCAGGGCAATGGAATTGCAGAGTCCACTAATAAAAATCTGATTAACATTATTAAAAGGATGCTTCAAAACAATCAGAGGGATTGGCATGCCAAGCTAAAGACTACTCTTTGGGCAGAAAAAATTACCCCTAAGAAGGTGATTGGGAACTCACCTTACATGCTGGTGTACGGTAAAGAAGAAAAATTACCTATTTCTACTAAGTTGCCCGCCTTGGACATTTCCAGTCAGCTAGTCCTGTTCGAACAGACTGATCCACTTGCCTTAAGATATACTCAGCTAATAGAGTTAGAAGAAACTAGAAGCAAGGCTATGAAGAACATGGAACGTCAGCAAATCCTGACTAAAAGAACATTTGATAAGAAAACTAGATCAAGAGATTTCATGGTGAGAGATCTTGTGCTGAAATGGGATGTTCTAAAGGGTAGGCTGGACCATCACACCAAGTTTGACAACATGTGGATGGGTCCATTTATTATCAAAGACTGCAAAGAACACAATGCTTACCAACTGGCCACAACTGAAGGAGAAGTGCTTCCTATCCTAGTCAATGGGATACACCTCAAGCCTTGTTTTGAGGTTTGATAAGTTCCTCCTTGTACATGCTTTAGGTTAGATTTCATGCATTCAATAAGTGTTGTTGCACTTTAGTTTAGTTGTTGTTGCATTCCCTAAGTGATGTCCCAACACAGTAAATAGTTTCACTTCTATAGTTTCCTTTTTTCATAAATGTCTAAGTGATCTGTTTCTTGAGTTACAAATGCGTTTGAGCCATGTACAAAGCTAGTTTTTTAAATCAACCTTTGAGTTATCAAGTGACTCCATTCCCAACGGAAAAGTCTAGGCTAGTGGTTTGCATGTTTAGCAGGCAAACATCCAGCTGAGGTCGCCAGAAATGTTACCCGATTTTCACCTACGGGCTCAAACAGGCAGGGCAATCTATGTTTCAGGTGTTCATGAAGGCCAAATGAGGACATTGTTGTGCAAGATTAAATCATACACCTGATATATTTCTCAAGGAAGTTTGTTAGAACTCATGCCTTAATCAGATTTGGCATAAAACTCTTGATGAAGAAAGTCGCTGAGACCCTCCTATTGTCTTGCCAACTAGCAGTGTGTTGTACCCATTTGAAATCCTCATGGTCACCGAGACATCTCGGTCGCTGTGAAGTTTTATATCTCTCTTCGCTTGGGATGTATCGTCGACAGTTGTTCACAAGGGTGGCGTCGGGGAGAATGATTTGCTTCGGGGAGAGGTCATGCCGACAGAGCGAGGTCTCGACAAAATGAAATGGTCTCGGTGAAAGGTCTTGACGACCCAATGGTGTCTTGCTGAAGGGAGTTAGCGTTGGCGTAATGTTTTGGGTTTGGTGTAGTGTCTTGCCGACCCAGTAGGGTCTCGTCGACATGGAATGGTGGTCCCAGAATGAGCTCTCGCCGAAATAAGGTGGCTTCGATGAGAGGTCTTGCTGACCCGATAATATCTCGGTGAAAGGTTATACCTTCGGCATAAAGTCTGGCCGAAGAGGTGAGGTCTCGGCGAAAAGAGGTGCCATCGGGGAGATGTCTTGCCGATGGTTGTTAGTCACGTCGAGGGATTCTCCCTTTGGCGTAGTGTTTTGAGCTTGGAGAAAGGTCTCGCCGACCAAGTAGGGTCTTGCCAAAATGAAATGAGCTCGGGGAGAATGGAAGAGCTCGACATGATATCTCGTCGACTAGTGGTACTCTCGCTGACATGTTTTGTGCCTTCGGTGTAATGTGTTGAGCTCGATATGATGTCCTGCTGAGTGTGATTGTCTTGGTGATGAAAGGGAATATCGTTATAACTTTGGTTGACCGCCGTGATGTCTGGCCGACCCGATGGTGTCTCACCGAAGGATGAAAGGCTCGATATGAGGTCCTTTCGAGAGAATAGAGTCTTGCCGATAGATATGTGGCTGTGGTAGGACTCATCGCTGAGAGTTTGCATTCGACAAGAAGTCTTGCCGACAATGGGGAGTCTTGCCAATAGTGATGGATTTGCCAATGAAAAGGGATATCGATGTGACCGATGGGAACTCGCTATGACCTCTGACCGATAACAATTGTCTTGCCGATGGTTTTCTACGATATCGATATAACTTTTGCATTCAATATGAAGTCTTTCCGATAGTGGTAAGCTATGTCGATCGTTGCTATAGAGCATAATCGCATCGGGGAGACACGACTAGTGTCTCACCGACATGCGATTCTGTCTTAATGACCTTTGACCGCCTAGGAATCTTGCGTGGCATGTGCTCAACCAATCAGAGAGAACTAAAGGTGAACCATTAGCTGTTTGACTGATTGACTACCCCTATGAAGGAGATCAACAGAGCATAAATGACATGGACTTACTTTGAGATCAAAAGTGATGGAGAAACTCGGTGAACAATGGTGTGGAGATCTAATGGGAAAGTCTAATGCTACTTCTAGAGGAGGTCAACATGCAGAAAGATCTCGAGCAGGAAGAAGGCCGAAAGAAAGAAGAAGTCGTCAGTCTTGGGGACAGCTATGAGGTCTACTGGCAAAGGGAATATTGACATTTAAGATAATGCTTTAGGACATTCAAAGTGGCTCTGATGGAAGTTCGAAGGAGGACACGAGGGCTAGGAGTTAATGTTATGGTTGCAAAAGATCTGAAGGGCCATCCTTGGAGCAATCTTTCACCGAAATGGACACAGGGATGCACATTGAATACATTAACTTTATTTTCAAAAGATTTGAGAGTCGACCCTTCTAAAAACTAATATTTTGTAAACCCTAAAACAAAAAGGGGCAACACTTTTTTTTAGTTTTCGTATTTATGACGTTTTTGCCTCATTTTGAAGGGGAGTTCTTACTTGCATATTTTTCTACTTTGTGACTTCTATGAGTCCTTAGAGGAGAATACTAAGTTTTGTAACTCATTTACAAACATTGTATGGTAGAGTTTCACCTTTGGAGATTAATAAAGAAAACATTTTCTGCCTTCTCAGTCATCTGTTTCATTGAGTGTGTTGGATGATTGATAAATTTACATGTGAGTTTTCTTATTCCTTCTTAATATGTCTCATTAATAGCACTTTTAAGTAGAGGAGATATGTATATTGCAGGTTATAGGTTATGCTGGTGATGCAAACAAATTTTAGTTGTGAGGAGAATTTATCATCCTTCTAGGACTATATGTATCATAGCTTTCTAATGAAATGTTTATGCATTATCATATGAGTATTGAGTTGTGCATATAAGCTTTTATTAGTTGATTGAAACTTGGGTGTTAAGCAGTTGTACAAGTTTGAACAAATTTGGTGTATCACCATAGGATTTAATTTTCATTTTCATGCACTCCTCCCTTTTCCTTATGAAGATTAGTAGTTAAGTGATATTACTAGTTAGGAGTTGGCCTTATCCGGAGGTTCATTTCAACTTTACGTGAACCACAGTCTTGAAATGATCCCATGTTTCTCTAGAAAGCTCAGTTTTTCAAAACTTTGCATAGGGTGGATTTTTAGGAGATAACACTTCCAATGGTATAACTCATTAAGATCGCATTGCACTTCACAACTCTACAATTTGCATCACACACTTCACAACACAATTCTCCATTAACTCAACACTTATTTATACCATCTTCAACCTTGAAAACTTTCTCCAAGGTAGGCTATGCACCTCAATTGTGCAAGTTCAAATTAGGTTGGCACTAACCATTCCTACAGTGGAAAGGAATGAAAGAAGACCACACCACATCTTAACTTGGACCCAAATCATACATATGCACCATGCCATGCTTCCACAATCACTGAAGCAAATCCTTAATTAATGTGAACACCCAAGGTTAGTTGAACTAGTGTAAACACCATTAACATTTAATTACACACTTCCTCAAATCCAAAGATGACTTGCAGACCACACACAACACTTGAATACAATTTGGAATATTCCATAGACACCCTAAAATCCAACAAATTCCTTTGTAACAACTCCACCTGAAGAATGTACACACCCAGTACACTCAGACAACCTTCCATACACTATAACTTGAGAAACCACCTTGTAAAACACTAAACTATGAACAACTTCAACTAAAGGTACATATGAAGCTGATCAACACATGTACAAAAGCACAGGACCAAAAACCAAACTATAGAGGAATGCAGAGCAAAACCATTTCTCCCGGACAACACTCCAACACAATTCACACATTAGGGAATACAACTTCTTCTACACAATGATCCAAACCAAGAAATTATGGATATAACACCTATGAACACCTTTGACCAACATATCCAAACTGCACAAGCATATCTTCAACATAGAATAAATACAGACCAAAACCAAAACACCACACTGTATACCAGAACATGTCTGCAACACACTATTTTCCTCTTTTATTCAAATTTTCTCAAAAGCACTTGGAAACCAAGAACCATAGGCACATACTCATCATCTTCAACACTTAATCATCATCACTAAACCAACATCATCCACCAAAAAAATCTTATCAAAGAAACACTAGAGGTTGACACTAGTAGCACTTACTAATGACAACATAATGAAACTAATCAAAGCATCAACTCAACTTCTATACCATCGCCAGTCATCAATGACAACACAAATAACCTATTGACATCAATGATGACACCAACCACTCATACTTGCAATAATATCCCCCTTTGTCATTGATGGCAACACATGATGTGAAAAACCATCAATAACAAGCACAAAAACTCAAATCATTAACATACCTCTTCATACCAAATTTCTCTTTCTTTCTCCCCCTTGCATCATACTCTCCTTTACGCTATGATCTTTTCACATTGATTCTTCTCCCCCTTTGACAATTGAACATTTTTCACATTATTTTTCTCTCCCCCTTTGACATCAATGACAAAGGGAAATGTACTTGTATCCCCTTTGACATCAAACATACATAATTTATCTCTTTACTACTTTGTATACTCCCCCTTAGGAGCACACTACAAACTTTACCAAATAGCAACCACTGCACATCCTTTGACACAACTGACAAAGGGAAACACCAACTTGCATTGACACTAACTCACCCTGACTGTAACAACCCAAAAATCACTACTTACTCCCCCCAAGAGGTAGCCTCTAACATTAGTCCAGAACAAGGAATGAATATTGAAATCTACTAGACTGATGCATATCCTTATGCATCTAGTTCAAAGGAGGGGAAATAACCCCTAACTTCTCTCAAAGATACTCAAAAGTATCCTTAGGAAGAGCCTTAGTGAATATATCAACAACTTGATCCTTTGTAGTCACATACTCAAGCTTCACTTCATTCTTTGCAACCTTCTCTCTCAAAAAGTGATATCAAATTGAGATATGTTTTGTCCTTGAGTACATCACCAAATTCTTTTAAATGTTAATTGGTTCATTATATACATATCTGATGTCCTTTCAAGTTTTCTTGATCCACAACACCTGTGTGCAACAAGATGTTGCATCACGATATATTCTACTTTTGCAATAGATAAAGATGCTGAATCTTACTTCTTGCTCAACCGAGACACCAATCTACATCTAAGAAAGAATTCACCGCCACTTGTACTTTTCTTGTCATCAACACATCCTACCTAATCTATATCTGTATAAGTACTTAGAGAAAAATCACATCCTTTGGATACCACAAGCCATGTTTTGGAGTTCCCTTCAAGTATTTGAATATCCTCTTCATTGTTGCAACATGTGACTCTTTAGGATTTTCTTGAAATCTAGCCACAAGATAAATTGCATGCATGGTATTCGATCTAGTAGTAGTTAGATATAGTAATCCTCCAATCATTGATCTATATTTGCTCTGATCAACCTTAGGAGATTCATCATTCTTACTTAGCTTGCAACTAGTAACCATAGGAGTACACACCAGTTCAAAATCTTCCATTCCAAACTTCTTCCCCATTTCCTTGACATACTTTGATTATGAAACGAATATACCTTTCTTTGTCTAATTAATTTGAAGTCCAAGGAATAATTCATCTCCCCAAACATAGACATCTCAAAATATTTCTACATCTCTTTTACATTTATTTCTTGCACATAGCTTCATTTCCTTCAAAAATTATAGCATCAACATACACAACCACAATCAAAATTTGATATTTTTCCACTTTCAAATAAAGATTACTATTTGTGGTACCTTTATTGAATCCTTGTATTAAGTACCTATCCAACCTTGCATACCAAGCTCTAGGAGCTTACTTCAACCGATATAGTTCCTTTTTCAATCTGCAGACCATATTCGGTTTGTTTGATAACTGAAATCCTTTCAGTTGTTCAAAGTATACTTCTTCTTTCAACTCACCATTCAAGAAAGTAGACTTCACACCCATTTGATATACTTTGAAATCTTTGTGTGCTACAAAAGCCAAAAACATCCTAATAGATTCCATTCTTGCCACTAGAGCAAAAGTCTCCTTAATCTATTCCTTCTACTTGTGAGTAGCCCTTACACACAAGCCTTGCCTTGTTTCTTACCACTTCTCCATTCTCATTTAGTTTGTTCCAGAATACCCACTTAGTTCCAATCACATTCTTGTTGTTTGGTCATGGGACAAGTTTCCAAGTTTGATTCTTTTCAATCTACATTAGTTCTTCTTCCATAACCTTGATCCAATACTCATCCTTGCATGCTTCAATCACTGTTTGAGGTTCAACTTTAGAGAGTAAACATAGATTTACTTGTTCTTTAGCCATACCAACATTTCTCCTTGTTAGAACACCTTTTCTTTTGTCACCAATGATCTAATCTTCATAATGATTCTTTTGCACATACTTAGGTCTTAGGGATCCTTTCTAGAGCTTCTTTCTCTTTAGTTTGAACTTCTTTTTCCTTATCTTCATCTCTATAATTTTCTTTCCAATAGGACTCATTTGATTCATATCTATCTATCACCATATAATTATTCTATAAATATTCATCCACTTTCACATTTTCACTTTCAATAATATTCTTTAGTCTATTGTTGTAGTACTAGTAAGCTTTGCTTCTTGTAGAATATCCAAGGAAGATACCTTCATTAGATATTGTATCAAAATTTCCTAAGTCTTCTTCATCTCTTATAATATAACATTTACTTCCAAGCATTATGAAACATTTAACAGTAGGAATTCTTCCATACCACAACTCATAGGGATTCTTTGCACTGTTTTCTCTTATTTGAACTCTATTAAGAATGTAGATAGTAGTATGAATTTCTTTCTCTAATAGACTTCCGGTAGGTTTGTCTCTTTCATCATTGTTCTTGCAGCTTCTTGGAAAATCCTATTCTTTCTTTCAACCACTCCATTTTGCTAAGGAGTCCTCGGTACAAATAAATGTCTCTTTATCCCATGATTCTCACAAAAGATGTTCAACTCTTGGAGGCAAACTCTCCACTTCTATTAGACCTCAAGCACTTGATTTTCATATCCATTTCATTCTCAACCATAAATTTGAATGTTTTAAACTTATCTAGGGCTTATTATTTTTCTTTGAGAAAAGTAATCCATGTCATTCTAGAATACTTCTTACTCTAGTAGGACCACAAAGGTCTGTATGCACTAGCTCCAATAGTTTAGTAGTAGCTTGTTCTTTGAATTTAAAGCTTCTTCTTGCTTGCTTCCCAATTTGACATTCCCTGCAGACAACATTAATGGGCTTTGCAATCCTTGGTAGATCTCTTGTAGCTTGAACTAAATTGATCCTCACTAGGATATCAAAGCTAATATGACACATCCTTCTATGCCATAACACACTTTCATTAATCCAAGTCATAAAGTAGTGACCATCAACACCTTTGAGTTGATAAACATTTCCATCTTTCCTTCTTCCAACAACAACCATAGTTTCAGGGCTTTTTCTGATCTCACATGCATCATCCTAAAACATAAGATTATATCTTTTATTACACACTTGTTCAACACTCAACAGGTTATGTCTCAAACCCTTTACATAAATAACATCATTTGCATTATGCTTTCCATCAAAACTGATAGAACCTTTTCCACAGATTTTGGTATAGGTATCATCACCAAACTTAACTAGACCTCCTTCATATTTCTCAAGTTTAAAAAGCATACTTTTGTCATCGGTCATATGATTTGAGCATCAGGTATATGTATCATCACCAAACTTAACTAGAACCTTTTAAGTTTCCTTGCAACTTATCATGTGAAACAACAAACTTATTAGAAACATATGCTAACCTTTTATCATTTACCTTCTTGGTCATTTCCTTTTCCATCTTCTCTTCTAAATCGGTAGAATATTCCTTAAAGGAATCAAGTAATAGCCTCAATTGTTGCACATCATACAAAGAATTATCAACATTTTCTTTGGGGAAGTTGTCTTGTAACACTTTTAATGCTTCATCAATCATCTCTATACTCTTTTGGTGTGTCTGAAGTATGTCCTTCCTTGTGGAGGCATGCAAGGCATCACCAAGCCATAATTTATGCAGGGAGACATTTTATCCATATCTACTTGTCCTTGCTATGTAGGAATTTGTAATAACTATGTAGATACCACTGGTTGGAAATGTAACTGCATGTCTAGTAGATATTTCAATGAATCTCCAAAGGCTCTGGAGGATTGACTGACTATTTGAGCACTTTCTTCTTCCTTCTTCTAACTCTTTTCCTTCTCTTTGTCGTCAAAGCATTCTTTTGTATTCTTTTCTTCTTATGTAGACTTTTCACTATCTAAAGGAGGCATATTTTGTTCCTTTTGTAATTTTTCCTTCTCTGGGACATCTTCTTTAATTTCTTCTCTCTGCTCGTTATTAGTCTTGAAATGACTTGAAATATCCCCACAAGGCTTGTTTCCAAGTTTTAGAATTTGGAAACCTTCTCAAATGATCTCCAATTTGTCTAGAAATAGGTACATTATCCAACCAAAAAAATTCTTTGCTTTGGGCATTTCTCTAAGAAAGTAAAACATCGAACAAATGATAAGAGTGCCATATCGGAGTGGATATTTGGACTCCTTTATTTTCTACAAATTATCCATTAGTTGTTGTCTCAAGAGTTCACATATGTCTATTTCTTCACCTTCCTTTACCATTTGGTAAGTTGTATGAATTGCAGTGGCTGAAACAAAGTTGTCTTTGTTTGTGAAATAAATCTGCTAGATCTTCAATATTCTTCACTGTTAGGGCATGTTTTTTGAATTTTGCACTAGTGAGTTTCATTACCACATCATTTTTGACTAATTTTAGTGTTAAAATGGGTTCATTAGGGCACCCATTACAACCCTAATTGCATCCTTAGTAATCATATGCACCATATCTAGCCATCTAAACTTGTCACGAATTCTACTGAGCACATATCTTACCCACTCATCCTCATAGTAGAAGTTAGGAAAATCATTCCATACCTCCAAATTATTCTCCACCAAACTATTGTACTTAGGTTTTAGCTTGAAATAATCTCTAGTTAGATGATCATTTCTAAACTCTCCCAGTTTAATGTCATCATATTCTTCCATCTTCACAAGGATGTACATTCTTACATCTTTTGTATCCATTACTCCGAAGGGAACCTTACAAAATGTACCATCCGAATTTGTTTCCATGGATTTTAAAGGATGCTTCTTGAACTTAGGTATTAGTTATTCCAGTACATCAATCACTTGTGGAGTAAGCATTTTGTAACTTCATAGAACTAGGGTATAGTACAAAACTATAAATACCTTTGGAATTCTTTGCCGATTAGGGTTTCACACAATGCACCAAATGCTTCAAATCACCTTTTCTCTGCTCTTCACTCTTCAAATGCTCGATTGCAAATGACTTAATCATATGTGGAATCACATATAAACACTTTTTTGATGACCTAAAATGCATTGATTGTAGTTGACAATGTTAGGTCAAAAAGTTGGCAAAGCCTCACTATATTGTCATAGGCACTTTTTATCACTCCACAAATCTTTGCAATAGGAAATTTCATACTAAAAATACCACCAATAGATCAACCATGTCGATCTACACATGTACCAGTGTGCTGAAGGCATCGATACCACATATTTGGAAGGGGCTGGAAGATTCTTTGCTAAAACTCCCCTTGAGCTAAAGCTATTTATAGTTTCCAAAGGAAACATCTACACCAGGAGATGGCACAAACTCACTTTTTACTTCATTCCCATCTTTCTTCTTCCAAATATTATTCATTTCCTTCTTGATCTCAATCAGATCCATTTTCTTCTCTACCAGACCATTCTTCTTCTTTTGTGAAATAGATGGTTTCACATTCTTGTTTCTATAAAACTTAGAAATGTGTCCTAATTTGTTGCAATTGTGGCATATGAAACCTTGTTGAACAAGCTTACTTCTAGCCATTCTAGATCTACATTCAAAACTCTTATGCACAAATTTATTGCATGTATAATAGTAGCCATTAAAATATTGAAACATCGTGCCATTATTATAACCATTCATCATCTGATCTCTGCATTCACTAGCTTTATGACCAAATCTATTGCATGTATAGCATTGATCATGAAATGATTGAACATTCTAATTCATTCTGCTTCTACACTATATAGCTCTATGTCCAAATTTATTTCAAGTTCATAACAATAACCATTACAAGATGGGTACCTTTGTGTAGCCAGTTGTCTAATAGGAGGTCTTTTGAATTATTTCTTTTAGTTCCAGACTGTTTGACATTGCTCTTTTTGTCATTCTTCTTTTCAGCATTGTTTGGTGTTTTATTTCTCTTTGAACTTTCTCCTTTCTCAAACCCTAAATTTTCTTTGTCCTTAGAGGCCTTTTGATTTGCAATCATCTCATCAATCATTGTGGAGATCTTCTAGAATTTGTCTTCTTGAATCTTTGCTTTCTCTAGTTCCGATCTCAATGTCACAGTCTCTTGTTCAAGCTTTGAACATTCTTTAGATTTGTCTTTTAATTTGGCATTCGGATATGGTCTTCAACTCTTTTTCCTTCTTGAACTTTCACTTTCAGACTGGTGATAGTCTCATTTGATTGCTTGAGTTTCTCATTTATTTCCTTGACTCTTTCTATAGCTTTCTTGAGTTTCTCTCTCAATTTCTTAATACACTCATCTACATCATTAAGATCCTTTTTTTAGATCTCTATTCTCAACTTCTGCTTTATCCAAATCATCAAGAGCTGATTTGAGTTCTCCTCCCATGTCAAATTCACAATCTTCTTTAGTAAACCCTTCAGGGATAATATCTTTTAGAGGAATAGGATACTTCCTTGTAGCCATGTGTTCAATCTCCAAGATCTAACTCAACAATCAAGCCAATTGAAGGAACCAAGCTCTGATACCAATGGTTGAACACCCAGAATACTGAGAGGGGGGTGAATCAGTATTCATTGAAATTCACTAACTTCATCAACTTTAAATATTCATTCAATCCATCATAGTAAACTTGCAGTAATGAAATGATCATAGAAAGCATGCATCACATCAAATAGCACAAGAACACTAGATTTACGTGAAAAGCCCAAAAAAGGAAAAACCATGGTGAGGATTAGCTCACAATATATTATAACCGGTTACAATGTTTGATACAAATTGGTGAATCATTGTCTAAAAAAGAGAAAGGCTCACTGCCTGTGGATCACTGCCAAAGGGCTCATTTCCCAAAATAGAAAGAGATAGAAGAAAGGGTGGCTCACTGCCAAAGATGAACTACTAACAATGCATCTGACATGAAGATACAACTCCATTGAAGCTCAAAAAACTAACTTAACACACTTCATACTTCACCTCACCTACAATTCACACTTCTCTGCACTAGATCTTGCACACACACTTCACACACTCTATTCATCATACTTGCACAATGAATCAACCTTATATATATTGCAACTATCCAAAACATCAATTAGGTCAACCTAATTAGATGTACCATGCACCACATAACCTGTCAACCCAAAATACCAACACACACACACAACTTGTGGAAGGTACCAAAGTGTATACACCACCAAAATAGGTCAGCATGACCCATAATTACTCCTATGATTTCGCTCCATACACTGTTTAACTTTGCACGACTCTAAAAATTTAGGTCAACACCATTGGTGAAGTAACAACAAAATGAACCAACTGTTCACTCACAACTCATCACACATACCATAAAAAAGGCTTGCCACTTGGAATGTACATACTACTAATATCTATAAACACTACCAAAAATACACATATCAAAATATTCATCCATAGTGGAGTGTAGAGAATTCCAACATACACTCTATCATTGCAACTTTGCCATTTTTAGAGTTGATTCTCTTTCAACATTATCTTCGACTGTGAAAGAAATCAAGTCATGAAACTCTAGATTTGGACTCTTCCAACCTACATCACTATTACCTCAAAACCACAAAACCAAATTCTTCATAGTGGAGCAATGCAGACCTCAAAACTGGTTCACTAAACACTGAAACTATACTCCAAGACTTAGGCAATTATCCAAACCATTTGGTCTTCTCTAGACCAACACTTATGCATCTCTACCATGGGTTTCCATCAATGAAAACACCATATATTGTCTTGCTCATCAACCTTCATCAATCTCCCCACTCAACAATCTCTTTACACTATACATCATGCTCATGTTGCCAAATCAAGTCTCCAACAATCTCCTCAATGACAAATAAACTTCCAACAAGCCTCACACAAATCCTCCTTGGTGAGGGACTATTCACAAAACATCCATTGAGAAACATAAACTTTGAAAGGCACCATGTTCAAGTATTACTATAAAGAAAGGGCCCATTTAGGTGTGTCCTCTTGGGTAGTAAAGACTTGCTCATAGTGCCAAATAAAGGCTTGTGAAATTTTGGGAGTTTAGTAAGAAGTACTTACCTTCTCTAAATTTTTAAGGGCTTGGGATGCATGGTGGGTACATAGGGCCTGGAATAATTCTTTAGAGACCTTATCTCCAATATTGAGTTGGTAGAGAGGGGCTTTACATTGAGCACCTCAATTATTATTATTGTCTACAACCTTTTTTTGGTGTTTACAATCTTGTCTATGCATAGTTATAGAGTATGAGCACAAGGCTAAGACTTTGGGGTGGTCATGGCTTGGTAAAGCTACAAGGTGGTGGCCTTGTATGAGTGGTCGCTGAAGTGGGATAACTAGTGACTATAGATGTGAAGAAAGCTCGCAATACATTCGATCGTGTCATTACACCAAGCAATCCAACCTATCTAATGTATGAGATATGTCTCTAAGTTCCAAATATGTTGAATATGAGCCAACATGGCCTGATTAGATAATAGTGACATGTTTAGGAAGAACTAAGTTTTGTGGCCTTGGGTTTAGCAAATTACCGTTCAATATGAAATTGTATATGAAAGAAATATGAAAGGAAAATGTTTGATAGAGGCACCACTAGTAAGGAAAACTAGTTAGCAATAAAGAATAATGGATTCAACATCATATCTCTATTAAGATGGTTTTACACTTTGTTAAGGCTACCTTAAGATTCCTCCACATTTCCCATGTCAATGATCATGGTGATGACTAAGATTGGGATAAAAATGCCTCAATTTATTGTTTATGTTGTACCAAGCCTCTCTTTCTCCATCTATCCACCACATAGGCAAGGCATCACATTTATTATAGGTCATCTCAATCATATCAAAATATTTGCACAAAATCCAAGTGGTGGTAGGAATTGAATAGAAAATATAATACTAAAGGTGAGATCATTCAAGAACATCATTAGAAGCATAAAAATTAATAGCTCTAAAGAAATGATTATAATATTGGATAATCCCAAATGCTCAATTGGTGGGGTCATACCCCTCATCAAATAAATATCATTGCTACTTAGAAGAGAAAAAGGTGACTACACCACCATGAATCACTTCATGATTACTATATAAAAATGGCTTGCTAGTCATATAACATGACATGCAACAAAAAATAAAAAAATAGAAATCTTAACTTCTTGCAAACAAGCAATGTCCAAACCTACAAATATTTGTCAATTGTCTTGCATAAAATATTTTATTGGGAGACTCATTGTACCTCAAACATTCTAGGAGATGAAATTCATTGATAAGGAGCAAGAGTCATGCCCTCACTATTGAGCTCATCAAGAGCTACATAACTATTCTATACAAAAATATTCATCTAAATTGAAGTTGCTTATTCAAATGAAAGGTTGGCCATGTTTCATTTTATTTGGAACATATTTTCCCTCTTCCAAATTCCTAGATGGTCTATGAGAATGTTGGTGAACCATTGAGTATAAGGAGGAAGGAGAGTGGTTAATGGTTTCTAGTTGAGAACACAAAAGCTAGTTGCAACATTTTGGTGAGATTTTTCCTAGTTGCCTCTCTCGATGACTCACCCTATAAGTGAACAACTTTACCTGGGTCTTGAGGTTTTAAGACATTACCATCTTGAGCCTTTAGTGACTAGCCACCATTACTAGTTAGGTTTTTGAGTGGTGCATCACCATTGCTATTAGACTTGTATCATGCAAGTTCAAATAGATGACATCTTATGAGTGCCTCATTTGGCCAATCCATAAGTCAATTGACTCTGAATCCTTTGAGAGGTCATTTTGATGTAGACTAGCTTTTGAGGATGAGCTAAAAAAACTTATTAGGCTCAACACGTCTTAGCGAGGAGGCTATTTGGGTCAAAAAATTCCAACAAATTAAAGGCAACCTAAGAAACTCCACATAGATGAGGAAATAGATAGCTTTGTCATTAGCAATTGTAAATTCTCATGTCTAAGGTGAGCCGACTAATAGAGACACACATATAAACTGGGGGGCATGTTTGAAAATGACCTCTACATGGCTAGTTTCAACAAAATGGAAGAGAAAAATCATTTTATTAGGTTTTTGATGACATCAAGGCAAATCCAATGTGAAACCCAAGCCTTGGCCACCCACTCTATGAGCATGCTTTAAGAGGGAAATCCTCCCCACAAAATATCTTGTTAAAGTGAAATTCTCTATCTAGTGACAAGTTCTATCAAATTTTGGGATGCGAAAAATCACATCTAGAGATGTTTTATAAAACACATCTCATGGAACACCATAATACAAAATCCTTGGATTACTTTAACAAAGAAGCCATTGTCTTGTACTGTCAAACTTTCAACTCCAACAACTATGTAGTGTCATAAAATTGAAACCATTTATATAGCAAAAGAAATATCCACATGTACATACAAATTAATAGTCACTACAATAAATAACTAAACACCAATACTTACATCATAAATGATGCTATGTAATCATTTTCAAACTTCATTTTCACTATGAAAATATTGTATATCTATTTCTTACGCCTCCTTGTTTAGTCAATTTCATTAGTGTCTTGGGAATCATATTCCTCAAAAAGACCTTTTCACACCTAGTCAGGGATGATGAAACCTATACAATTTAAATTGAAATGAACAAATAGCGTGGTCTATATGAACAATTCGTGAATTGATCAACCAAAGACAAAATGACTAATGAACAATCCATTTAAAGTGATTTTTTCTTATCAACCCAAACCGACTCACAACTATTAGAGACCATATCCTATTAAAGTAAAATTCTCTAGCTAGTGGCAAGTTCTATCAAACTCCAGAATGAGAAGAATCAGATCTAGAGGTGTTTTATATGACATATCTTATGGAACACCATGGATACAAACTCTTTGGATTGCTCTAGTAAAGAAGCCATTAACTTGTACTATAAAGTCTTCAACTCCAACGACTATGTAATTTCAGAAGATTGAAACCATTTATATAACAAAAGAATTATCCACATGTATACAAATTAATAGACATTACAATAAATAAATAAAACAATGTCAATACTTACTTACATCATAAATGGTGCTATATAATCATTTTCAAACTTCAATTTCACTATGGAAATATTGTATATCTATTTCTTACGCTTCCCTGTTTGGTCAATTTGTTTAGTCAATTTCATTAGTGTCTTGGGAATCATATTCCTCAAAGACTTTTTCACCTAAAGGGAGGATGAAACCTATACTACTTAAATTGAAATGAACAAATAGCATGGTCTATATGAACAAACAGTGAATTGATCGACAAAAGACAAAATGACTAATGAACAATCCGTTTAAAGTGATCATTTTCTTATCAACCCAAACCGACTCACAGCTATTAGCAAGTTAAAAAGCACCGCAGCATCGTGCTTTCCAGAGAGGAAGTCCCACCACTTTGACTCTGCTCACCAAATCAATAAAATAAAATGGAGTGTGTTCGCCGACTCGTGATATAGCTATTCCTTCACCCAAGTTTGGATGCCAACCGAACGAACAAATATGTTCAGGCTACCCTATACGTACTCATCATGGCCTGAATAACTTTAAGCAGGGAGTGGGCCAGGAATTTTAAGGTCATCATGACCTGACAAGTGAAATTCTGTGACTTTTTTTCTTTTGGGTGTTCATCTGTATTTTGCCTTGTCTTAAATAATTTAATTGTCTGTTTTAAAAAAAATTTATAATGGTTTCCCTGCTATTAGAGACCATGATTGAAAAAGATACCGACCCAATATGCATTTATTATAAGTATAATGCTTGTCTGATAGCTAAGGTTGGTAATTTGGACGAGGCGTGCACACAAAAAAAAGCTCATTCCTGGGCTTGTCATGCTACGACTGTGGATTTGTAAAAAGCCCGTATTTTCTCTCTCCATTGTCTTTTCAAGTTTTTGATGTGCAAAAGTAAGGTTTAGCTGATAGTGCCTCTTATATGTTATTTAAAGATACGAAAGTGTTCCAAGGCCAAGCGTGAGCATGGCTTCAATGGGGGCTGTTTTAGCTTTGTTTGTGCTGTGTTTTGGTTACGCTTGTGCATATGTTCGGCCTCCTGCCCGCTCCATGCTCTCTCTAGCACATCACTCAGGCTCAGACATGGATCCCCAGCAGGCATGCTCCTCTTTTCTAACACAATTTATCTGATGCTTTATTTCTAAGAAAAAGATGTACTCTGTAAAATGTAGCTTAGTTTATTTGGGCTCAGTCTAGCTAGAATGCCTTAGCATAAAATACAGTTTAGATTGATTTATAGGGTGGTATAAGTGTAGGCCAGTAAGAAAAAATTGTGCAGGATGGAGTGTTAGGGATCAGTGTAATATAATTTTACTCAGGTTGATCCAGAAGACTTACAAACTGTGTTTACTGGATTTGGGTTTTCACAGTCCCACATTATTAGATATCAGTTTTAGTATTCAATAGTGAATGCTCCAGTTATTCCTTCCATGTTCTACCTCTGTCATGAGTAGCCGTCTGCAGGAAGGAACTCATCTCTTATGGACTTGAATGGTCTGCTTTGTACTCATTACCTGAGGTGATATTCACATTCACGAGAAGGTGGAATTGAAATCAACAAAGTGAACCATTTCCTGGTATCAAAATTGTTAAAGGTTTGGTGCAGGACTTCTCAATATTCAACTCATTGGCATAAAGATCACAATTCGAGAAGGTTAAGAACTGAACAAAACAACTTTGTGTTTAATTGATTTTTTCTGCCTTTTGCCTCATTTTGTTGTGCCCGTAGCGCCTGAAGCCGTAGTTAAATTTCTTTTCAACGCAAGGAAGATGCTAGTGCACATATCGAGTATCCCAATTATTGACTGGTTCCTTTGGTAAGTTTTGAGCCAACTACCTGGTCAAAATGTTTGCAGGACGCGTTTGTGAGTATGGTGATCGTCTTTGATATATGTCTTCAAACATAATCTTCATAAATACTGGCTATCTTATTATAAAAAAAATTGTTGGTGCTTTTCCCTGGTTGGTAATTAGCATCTTAGCTTAGATGCCACCCCTTAGGGTTATTGTTTCATCAAATTGAAAAATCCAATGGTCCAGACAAACTACTGGAACTGACATACTATTAATA
The DNA here is from genome assembly GCA_007258455.2 of Sequoia sempervirens. Taxonomy (NCBI): domain Eukaryota; kingdom Viridiplantae; phylum Streptophyta; class Pinopsida; order Cupressales; family Cupressaceae; genus Sequoia; species Sequoia sempervirens. The sequence continues at coordinate 257,661,377 of VDFB02105785.1, read as the reverse complement.
TTGGGGGTTCTACACCCTCTAGGATTTGAACCTCTGTATTTTGCACGGTGGTGCCTCCTCTCAACTACTTGACCACGGCCTTTTGGACATTGGAAAGCTTATTGAAATTCTGTCCATGTACAGTACCTTTCAGTCAGATGTGGTTCACCTTGTCAGTCTGCAATGCCATTCTCACAAGAATCTCATATGTAATCATTAAGATAAGGCTGTTAGATAAACAGAAACAGATATTGCTAAGGAGTACTTCTTCACACTAGCAACGGATACACAATGAGAGTAATAATGAAATAGTTAGTGTGTATGTGCCATGCGTGCACATCAAATCAAATAAGGGAGGGCAATCATCAATTTTGATGTAAGTAAAGTACACTGCACTTGCCTATAAGGGCAACTGGGCAAGCTATATGGTTATCCAAACCATGCAGAGAAACTCTTCTATGATAATTGGCCTTAAACGGTCATCGTTATCTCTTTGCATAGGTGAATAACTTTCACATGATCTCGCTCCATCTTCACACATCTGCAAGTATGAGCATGCGACATATGGGTTTAGTGTGGTAGGGCCCTTTATAATGCCAGCAAGGCAGAATGTCTCCTTTATCCTAACTTGTATTTTACATTACATAGATGTGCTTAACCACAGGGTAATGCTTTTTTGGATCTAATTTTACTTATATCAATATCAAATGCTATCTTTTGAAATCCCAGTCAATCACAGATACAAGTACTCATAAACATAGATAGTTACACCTCCAGTAGCTAGGTCAACATGTGATTCATGTAGAATCCTAGCATGGTCATTCTATTTTCACAAGGCGTCCAACCAATATATCACCGTGAGACAACTTTTTATGGATTATGATTATGAAAATAAGTAAGTCATGATCTTGGTAGTGACATGAATGTTTCAAATGCCTCCTATTCAGATTTATTTATGCATGCATTTAATACCAATACAGCCTTTACTAGGTAGTCCCTAGAGGCTTCATTTTGGAGCCAAAAATATATTTATTATGAGTGAGAGAGTCTTTGTCTTCTCATTAAACACCAATTTTAGAGATCCTTCTCGTATACTTCATGTTGGTGATGCCCTCAGGGATTAGTCCTCTAGTATTCTTCATGTTGGTGGTCAACTGAGGAATTAATCTTGTTGTATCCTTCATTTTGCTGGTCAACCAAGAGATTGATCCCATGGTCTATGTTGTCATCTATGATCTATGGTCCAAGAGGTTAGGGTGGCTTCTATGTCTTACATACCAGTACCACTTTGATGTTTGGGGTTGTAATTTTGTGGGACTCAGTTGACTTTATAGGATTGGCTGACAGGAGTGTTGACAAAAACATCCATGCCAGCCCATTGGTGGTGAATCTAATTGGCAAGCAAAAGGGCCAAAGATGCATCATGTTGTTAGTGCTTTCACATAAGGAACAGCTACAAGGGCCAACACCAGCTGGAGAGGACTTCCTCTGTGACTACCACAGGGAATGACCTACATGCAACCTGATAAATCTTCTTATCATTTCCTTACACTTCTTTGCTTAGGGCTGCCTAAATAAAATATTTAAGGATTTGTGATGACACAATTATGCAGTAAAATAATCCTAGCGCCATAAATCAGCAAAGGGAAGCGAAGACTTTACTAAGTTTTAAGCATGCCAATAAAAGTGAGGAGATACAAGGTTGCAAATTTTTCTTACAAATTTCAGTCCATTATGTGATCAATTACCATAGGAAGATGTGTGAAGTTGAGGCTGTTGAAGAAAACTGAGTGACTCTTTGGCTTCTAATCTTTTAATCACAATAACATCAATTGCACAATATCAATAAAAAGAACACACGATTTACATGGAAACCCTTATGAGAGAAAACCACAGCAAAATATTGCTTATATAAAATTCTCTTTACAAGCTTTGTAGGCACCAACCCACTGGAGACACCAATCCGCTCTTAAATGATTTGTAGGCACCAACCCCCACTGCTAAGCAATGACTTAGTGAGAGACACCAATCTCTCCTTTAGGAAACACCAACTTCCAAGACAAAGTTCCACCTTCTTGGATGTCGCTTCTTCAACGAATGATGGGCATTACAATCTCCTTGATTTATTCACTCCATGATTCCCCTCTCCTCATTAACCATAACATAAGTGTACTTGTATCACATGTGCTTGCATATTTTTTCCTTATATTCACCTTACTTTTTCACATACATATCCTTCATAAATTTCCTATACTCACTCATATATGCTCAATATATCTCTTTCATTTATTTCACTCCATTCTTCAGTCATAATACTCCTTTTGTTAAATCTGTTCTTGAATGATCACTTATATTTCTCTTCAATTCTGCATTATATATTTTTCACGAATCTGCTGTCATGTACAAGGTTTGCTCTCAAATGGACTGCATTTACCTATATGTGTTTTGATGACCTTCCTTTTATTTCACACACAAAGTCTGCTCCAAGTCTGCTGTATATCTGCTTTAAATTCTCATTGCAAAACTTACTTTTCAATCCACACTTTTATCCTTCTCTTATATCTTCACAAAGAGAGGCGGCTGCTTGAATGGATGCATTTATTAGCGAAAGGGAACACATCTTTTTAACACAAACACCTCTTCATAATCATTCTAATATATAAACGCCTTATTAAAAGGAGGCGACTTCTTCATAGAGTCAACCTTATTTAATTTATTAAATTCCTTTCAAGAGGTGGCATCAAGAAGGAGTCGGCTATAATGAAAGAAGGTGACTTCTCATAGGGTCGGCCTTGAAGAAAAATATTTAAAACTTAAATCTTTTATTTTATTTATACCAAACAACTCAATTTGCATTGCTGCCATATCAAGGATGAAGTCAGCCATCATGAAGACATAGGATAACGATATAGCGACCTTTGGCCTTACACGATTTACTTCTTGGACCAGCGATTTCCCTCTTGACAGCAATGACATTCTTGAAATCAGTTCACATTTGACATCAATGACAATAATTTCCAACAACTAACACTCTCTTGACCCACTGTAATCTATCTCTCTTAGATGCCTATTACAGATATCAATGTTCATTTAAGTGTTTAAAAAATGAAAGAAGTTCATAATAGAAGGAAAGTATGCAGAAGATCACACACAAACAAAACTAAACAAAAAGATTCCCTAGGATAAACCCTTAATCAGGGAGAAAACTTTAGCAAGAGTGAGCTATGCTTCTCATTCTAGCATCTTAGCCAAGTCAGAATGGTGTTACAATGCCTCTAGGGCATAATCAGATCAATATAGTGATGGAACACCAAATCCTAACACCTGCAACCTTCAAACCCTACGCTGTTGCTTTCTTCTCCTAAGAACAACATGAACATGAAAATTTTCTACGTGAGTTAACACTCTGAATTTGTGAAAATGGCTTCACTTTTCTTTCCTATAACCTGCCCAACCTCAAATATGGAAGATTAAATTTCCAAAAAACAAGATCAATTGAAAAAATCCTTTGTATTTCACATACTATTTGAATTGTGACACTTTTGCCAGTTCCGCTAGGTGATGGATATGCATTTGTCATGGTATATGGACCATTTTCTGGGACATATGGGTAATTCACCACGGTGCTTAAAGCTTTTGTCACCCGTGATAAGTGAGGAGTTGGTCCAAATAGGTTTTATAGGTCAGTTTGAGGTCTGCAACTTGTTTTCAAAGACATCTGCGAGATGTAGCATACTGCCATAAGAATAAGAACTTGATTGGCTAGTTCTCATGGCATCTTTGCTTCTCATAAGAAAGTGATCTCTATTTAAATTTTTGTGCTATTTGTGTGTTTATAACTCTTGGAAATGGGTTTCTAAGGTTGGTGTAGGATAGAAATAAGCAATATCTTATGCCTCTCTTAAAGCTTAGACAAATATTGGATTTAGTTTGTTACCAGTTTGGTGGACCTAGGTCATACTTGGACTAGGTTTGTACTAGGTAAGGATCCTGTATTGGATATGGCCTAGGTTTCACCAAGGCTACCACTTGGAGTGGTTGGCTGACCAAGCATGGGTTGATTTGAAGGAACAAATTCTTTTGTATATCAAAGAGCAAGAAGAAGTAGAGAGTTTGGTTGAGAAATATTGATCAAAGTCTCATCCTTTGGCGAAGAAAGGATCCCACAGTCCAACCATAGGGCCATACTCAAGTACACTAGTAGTGGCTGCTACACATCCATTTCTTGTGACATTGTCTCTAGAAGAAGATGATAGCACCCCTTTTTCCACAAAAGAGCAAAGGATGTAGATTGATTGGAAAGAGCATTCTAGAATGAGGCGAGGGAGAATGTAGATGAGCTCATTGTGCCTTGTATTAATGACATGGGGATTCCTTTCAACCTCATAAGATCACCGTACTAGCAAGAAATGATGAGGAGATAATTGAAGCTCTTGAAGGACATATAGGTCTTGGTTATGGAAATGTACACACTACCTTGTGGGCCAAGGAAAGAAAATTTGTAGATACCCCATTGCATCTGTTTAAGGATTCATGGGTTTAAATGGAGGTGCCTATTGTTTCTAATAGATGGAAAGGTTGTAAAAACATGCCCTTAATTAATGTCATTGCAATGTGACCTAAAGAGGCAATATTTTTAAGGGTAGTTCATTGTGAGTAGGTAAAATATGTTGACTTTATTGCCAACATCCTCATAGAGTCCATTGAGGTGTTAAGGCCTCAAAATTTTGTCCAAGTCATGATGAACAATGCTAAAAATTGTCCATCTATGGAATTGATGATTGAGGTGAGATATGAGTACATATTTTAGACCTCATGTGTTGTTCACTTCATAGTTTGCAGACTTGGACTCAAAGAGTACTCGACAAGCCCAAAATTTTCGACTTGGAAAAAACTCAACTTAAAAAGTACTAAAATTTCTTAAAAAACACATTTTTCTTGAAAAATTCAATTACAAAACTTATCAAATGAGTCTATAACCATGAGGAAGTGTTTTCTATTAAATTTGATTCTTGAATAACATATGGATTACAAAATCGCATCATCATGTGAAGTTCGATACTGGATATAATAGCTAGCTGATAACTGATAGCTATTATGAATTTATGATAATTATCTTTGAAAATCATCAACATAAATTTCATATCTAGGAAAATAAAAAATTACAAGTTTTTACAATTTCCTCTTCCCCAACCTAATGAAAAATTGGGGGGTAGAGGGTATGGTCCTCGTACTTGATTGTGGCTCCTCGCTTGGCATAGAAGATTGTGCCTATGTCTCCACCTTGCTAGTAGATGGTAGTGACTCCTCCACCATATCAATGTCATGCAATCCAATCTCACTTGCTTTTGTTGCAGCCACATCCTCCATAGCTTGGCTCTCAAAATTGGCAATCTCATCCTCTATAAACAAGGAGGGCTCATAATCCTACACGATCTAGTCACTGTAGGGATCAATCTCATCCAAATCAATAAGTTCCTTTGGTTGATCTTGCACCTTTCTTGCGGGAAGCCGAAGGTTGTATTGCACAAAAACAAGATCATTGAGGCATTGTTGAGTCAACTTATTATGCTTCTTTGTGTGAACGACATCAAGCAAACTCCAGTTGTGCTCACAACCAGAATCATGATAAGGTTGAGACAAAATTCAAAGGGCTAGCCTTTGCAAATTTGGGGTATTTCCACCCCAATCTTCCCACCAAGAATTTGCAAATAAGATATTCAAGTTTTTGTGAATAAACAATATTCTATTAGTAATTGTAATTTATAACTTGCAAGATATAAGGTTTCACTTTTTCTTACTTGGTGTTTGGGTGGTTCTTCCTCGTATAGCTAATTGCAAAGAAAACAACCTCCCCCTACATGCCTTATAATTTTGCAACTCAGAAATGATGAGGTTTCTTACCTCAATTGTAGGTGTCATCCTCTCAATACATGTGGATAGGCCCTCCATAACCTCCCCATTAGCATCCGTGAAGTTGTTAGAGAAGAAAAACTTGGGGTTGAGATAGTACCCCATTGCATGGATGGGTTGGTGGAGTTGATTGTTCCACCTCCAATCAATGATCTCCCAAATAGGGGAAAATCCATTTGCATCCCCCTTGTAATAGTTTTTGATGGCTTCTTTGGCCCTATCCATGGCCTCATAAATATATCCCATTGCATTTTTCTCCCCATCCACCAAACGCAAAACCCTCACCACCGATTCGGTTATCTACAAAGTACAAATTAGAAGCAAATTTAAATTACAACTTACAATAAAACAAAATACTTCTAAAGTTTAAAAATAAAGGATTCAATTTGAAAATTAAATTAAGTTTGAAGTTGCCTTGACAATCTCTATAGCTCTAGTTGCAAAACCACCATCAAAAACTATTTTTGTGATCCTTTCTTCGTCAACCTTCTTTGAAGTTGAGTCAACCCATGCTTGACTCACAAACATCTGCTTCAAGGGAGTCAATAAACTATAAATACTTTGCTAAATTATTTGCAAACCTTGTAGCACCCTATCGCACAAGCTCTTTCCCTTTGGTGTGATCTTTTGTCAATTGAAGAACCCATGGGTGATTATAAATATATTTTGTTATATCTCTTGCTTCTACAATTGGTCTCAGCCAATCAATTTTTCCTATGTCCTCCAAAAGAAGGTCAAGGAAATGAGCTGCACAAGGGCTCCAAAAAAGTGTTTGATGCCTCTTTTGAAGCAATCTTCCAACTGCTACATATTGCTCAGCATTGTTAGTAACAACTTAGACAACATTTTCTATGCCCACCTCTAAAACAACCTCCTCCAACATCAAGGTCAAATCTTCCGCATTTTTTATTATGTTGGAGGCATCAATTGACTTTAGAAAAACCAACTCACCATTTGAAGCCACTAAAAAATTGAGAGTGTGGTTCCTTCCATCTGTCCACCCATCTAAAAGAATTGTGCATCCAAACTTTTACCATTGCTTCTTTTGATCATCCACAATTTGTTTTGCATCTACAATAGCATCTTGGAGCAACCTGCCACTTATATATTTTGGAGAGGGGGCCTTGTACCTTTTCCCTACAAATGTCAATGTTGTCACCAAACAGTCCCAATATGGACTCCTTGCCATGTTGAAGGGAAGGTTGTTATAATGCCAAAAATTTGCACAAACCTTATCTACTTGTTTATGCACCTCCTGGTTCCACCTAGTAGCTTCCAATGAAGGTTGTGTTCTTGGTACATTTATAGGCACAAAAACCCCTTGCAACTTAGCTTCTCTTGAATTGAATGAGGAGGATGGGCCACATATATATGGACCACGAATAGAGCCCACAATGCTTTGCACATCCACATTAGAATCTCTTGACAAATTAGGAACAATGGCTTCTTGTATGGATGCTTGTGCATTTTCCCTCTTAAATTTCTTTTCATCTAGTGCTGCAAGAAGGGTTATCATCTCTTGTTTCACCTCTTCAGGGGCTGCTTCACATGGATTGGCATCGTGGCAAGGAATGCCTGCAAGATAGTATTTGAGGTAATTGATGCCTCGACTAAGCCTATTTGTGCACTAGGTACAAATAATGAACCCTTGTATTGGTCCCATTTTGCCATATTTCCAAGTGGAGTTTGTTAGCACCTCAAAAATTTTGGGTCCTATTTTCATGCCTTAGCCAAATTTGCCCAAGTTTATAATTGATTTGAGACATCTCATAGGGATGGTTTTTCTTTGCACCATTGGATTGGTCATGAAATTTAGGTCAAGTCGCCTTTTGAAATTTTGTGAAATTCATCAAGGGGAAAAAGTTATGCCCATGCAGGTTTTTTCCTTCCATCTAGATGTGTCCATTTTTCCCGCAATAGTGTAGTTTGGCTTGTCTTTTCTACACTTGTCCAATTTTCCCTTGAATTTCCACAATAAGTTTGAAATGATAAAAAAATGGCTAAGTGTTGAGTTTGTGGACTTCAAGGGGACAAGTGAACTTCACCCTTTAAATGTTTTATCCAATTCACTTTCTTTTTCCTGCAGTGTGGGTTGGATAGGTCAATTAGGTCATGTAGAGTTTTTGGTTTGAATGGGACAAGTGTAAGTTCAGTTGCCGACCTTTTTTCTACTCACCCAATTGAATGCATTTTTCCCACAAAGGCATTTCAAGAAATCAACCTAGTTACAAAATTGTGTGCGGATGAGGCTCATCTTCTCGCATTGCAAAAATATCCGGTTGTGGGCTTACTCATGTGAACTTCACCTTTACATTTGCACTTGTTTGGTTCAAATGGATTTTTTTGTATGGGGCAAATGGACAATAGGTTTCCACAAGTGCACTTGAGCATTGTTTCTGCATGTTTGTTTTCATAGAAATTTGGTTGGCTACAGGTTTGTAGGTTTTGGCTGTTGAACTAGATGTGTTTTTTGGCTTGTTTAGATGGGTTTTTTCGCCTAGGGCAGATGGAGGTGGAAAACACGCAATGACTTTATGGTCGTGTTTTTCATGCTATCATTAGAAAGGTTTTGGTGATTTGACTAAGTGCAATATCAGCTTTCATGTGAACGACATCTTCATGGAAAATTCTCACCTACCACATGTCAACTTAAGAGTTCCTATGGTGCTACATCAGAAATCCAAAATTCAGCTAAGTATGGAATTGCATAACTTTATGCATCTTGAAGAGGGCCTTAATGGGTGCTTGTGAATTTGATTTGATTCAAGTTTCGATGAAAAATGAGTAAGTTATTGCAATGTGGATTTTCTAGGTGCATTGTAACATTGGCGGGCCAAACAGGCCCTTTTGCACTTGTGGGTTTTCCTATTTGATCCAAACTTTTCTTTGTGCACATGCTGATGACTTTTCCATAGGTGCACATGGAAGACCTTTTCTTGCAAGAGCTTCTAAATTCAAAAATTGGCTAAGTTTGCGGGCTGATGGGGACCAACTTCTTGTAGACGTACAAGTGTTGACATCATGATGATGTCATCTCATCCAAGGGTCATCAAGTTCACCAATGATGTCATGTTGACGTCATCTGTGGAAATTTTTCATTTGAGCAGAATTTTGTCAAAGTGGTGTGGATACACTTGCAGTTGGTTTTTCCGCAATAGGTAGATAGAGGGTTTTTTCCTACAATGCACTTGGAAGCAAATTTTCTGTGAAAGGTGGATGGCGTTGGGTTTTCTGCAAAGGGCAATAACAATGAGGAATTGATGTTGCGGGGGTTTTCAGGTGAATTGAATGTTTGTTTGAGGTGACTTGACCAGTTGAGGGTGATTTCTTCGCATGTCTTGATGGTGTGAACTTCTCAGGTAATTTTTCCACCAAAGGGATGGTGTGGGTGTTTGAGGGTCATTGGAACCAAGTCATTGGGTGGATGGTACTCATTTTCTCACAAGTGGATGGGGGTCAAAATCTTGCAATAGGCAAAAGGGTGCTGGAAACAAGTTTCAGCTACCTCCATTAACTCCAAACTAGTCCTGTAGTTGTTGTAACTTGGTCTAGGCATTTTTCCTATCTGCATTTATGTTGTTTTGGCACAAATTAAACATTACCATGAAATCCAACATTACCTTGTAAGAGTTGACTAATTGCTTCTTGTTGCATCTGTCTCTCAGAAAAGAGTGCATCTATCTTCATTTTTACCATTTGTACATCTCTTAAACCTTGGAAATAGGTTTATTGGGTTTAATAGAGTTATTGCAGGGTGGGAGTAAGCAATATCTTATTCCCCACTTGAACTTTAGGCAGATTTTGGATTTAGTTATTACTGATCTTGACTTGGTGGTGTCTACAATAACTCAATAAGTTTTAATATGAGATGAGGTTGCTAGCTGGATATCTTGTATTACAATTTGAGAGAAGGTATCTCCTTTAATCTACTTTAAGAGATGTTCTTGATAGCTAGCTAGGTTTTTTGAATTATATTTAAGAGTCTTGGTATTTCTACAAATCTACTTTAAGATATGTTCTTGATATAATGGAGGTGAAATAGATAGACTAGTCATATACTTAGTGAGTTGGAGTGGTGCAATCTACTAGAAGATTACTTGAGTATGACACTACATCCTTGTATCAGGATCTTAGAAACAATCCGATGTAATACACTAAAAGTATAGAGTTAAGTTTGTTGTAGCAGAAGCAAACAAAAACAATACTCGAAGTGCAGCGAAAAAATTAATTCTTTCCCACATAGCTAGCATTATTGCCAATAAGAACTGTCTTAAGAGATGTAGAATGTGAACTTTTGTCCTCTCCCCTTGGGTAGGGATAGGGACGGGGGGTACAAATAAGTATAAAAATTCAGTAAGTGTAGAATATAAATGAATGCTAATCGAGGAAGATGAGGGATCATCTTTTGATAGCTATTGATGTGGTTATGGTACCATCAAGCCAGATATCACTAGTATTGTTGAAATCTCCATCAATGTCTTAACTCCATCCACTTATATGAAAAATCAAGGAAATTTTACTTGAATAATAGTAGCTAAAATTGTGGCTCAAATAGTTGCTCTCTTCTTTTGTACTCGCAGGTCTTTATTATCTAATGGAAAAATATTTAACACTCCCTTTATTGTTTTACAAATCTGCTAAAATAGTTATCAATGAGAACATTTCAACATCATTTATGGTCTTTTGAGATTTAAGATTTTGTTTCAGAAGCATTTTCTATTACTCTATCTTGAGCTATTTGATTCAAAACCTATTAAGTTGAACTTTGCAATTGCTTCCTTTGTCATATAATTTCCCTTTTACACTCTTCATATGGTTCTCTTTGATGCTGTTCTAGAAATTGCAAGTACTGTTAAATCATAAATATGAACCA
>VDFB02105785.1:257609691-257650512 GCA_007258455.2 Sequoia sempervirens | reverse complement strand
ATAGAATATCATTTCTATTTGTTCTTACAATGAGGGTTTGTGACTTTCAATTGATGGGTACTCATGCATTTTGTGAAATATTTCATTATCATTATGGATTCAAAATGGACTTATTTCATATGTTACAAAAAATGACAGCTATCTGCATAAGGTTTTTTGAAAACATATTCATATGGTTTTTCGAAAGAGGGAAACTATATTACTTGTGCATACTTTTCTACATTCAGATATGGGTTATGACAAATCTTACAGTTTGAAAAGGAAGCATTACTTGAAATATTCTTGTATGATTTTGAAATAGCCTTCTGTACAGGCGTTACATAAGATTATTCTCCATCTGTTGATCATCATTCTACTGGTTCAATTTTTTGTAAACTGCATGAGGGTTTTAGATTCAATCATATTCTTTAAATGAAAAATAATGTTCTTGAAATATATATAAATACAATAATGATACATTGTGAAGCGTGGTTGTTGAATTTTTTAATTGTTATTATTTCAAAAAGAGATAGTGAAAAAGATTTGTAATAAAATTTTGAAAACATGATGCATAGTATAATCATAAAAATCTTATTTATTTAATATTTTAAGGATTCATGTTGAATCTTTAGGGTATTAGATCGAGTTCAAATCTATAGAGATTATTGAGGAACATTCAAATGGCCAAGAAATTAGTGAAGTAGATCAATTTTTGGGTGAAGTGAATTTTGAACAGGAATTTGATGAGCAAGAAGTGAGGTTGATTTGGAAGGTGAACTCCTATGTGCTTTAGATACAATTAAGCAGCTTAGAAGAGAAAACCTAAATTTTAAAAAGCAACTTCAACAAGATAAAGACATCAAAGATAAAATATGTTCAGATATTATAGAAGCAAAGATACAAGTTGAAGAAGCTAGAAAGATTGAGGAAGAAATTAGAAACCAACTTAAGGTAAAAGAACATATTATATAAAAACTTGAGTGTCAAGTGGTCTTACTGAGGAACATTAATAAAGCATCAAAGTAGTTAAGTGATGAGAAAATTAATGAGAATGTTCTATGTCTTTGGATAAAATTATCGGTGCACAGAAAGCTCCAAGTGACAAAAGTGGTCTAGGCTTAGAGGAAGGAAAGTGCTCTAAGGTTAGAAAAACACCTAGAACAAAGGTAGACTTAAAATTTCATGTTGCTGACATTGAAACTATAGGAGATAGACAACACAAGGATATCAACAAAGGAGGAAGGAATATAACAAACAGTTTCATAGGGTCTCACTTTGCTTGGCAAGGTAAAGTGATGAGGTATACTAGTTCTTTTTCAAGATATTGTTATTCTTCTTTTTATTATGGACATAGAGCATCTAAATGTTGGATTAAAGTGAAGAAAAATGATTGGAAAAGGAACTATGGTATTGTCACATGCTTCAAGTGTAGTCAATTAGGTCATATTGCAAGAAATTGTGATAAATTATTTCTAAAAGATGGTGTAGGGGAGTCTAAATCTTCAGTTGTTTGTTATAGATGTAATGAATCTAGTCATAAAGCAAGGTTTTGCAGGGAGAAATCATCTAGAATGGATCATTAAGGGTCTAGAGAAGAAAGCAAGAAAAGGAGAAGGAAGGACTTAGTCTTTTGCATGATTCACAAGGATCATCTCTTAGCTTTTAATGACTATTTGGTTTTAGGGGTAGTAAACTAAAATTTTATTTACTATCCCCAAGAAGTCTTAGAATATAGTGGAACAAGTTTTTGAAGCTTTGGTATAGTTTGTCTGCTTCATGGACCAGGTGAAGAACAATGGTATATTTGTGGTTAGATATATTTTATAATAAAGAAGTAGGATTGTGTTTGAGCTGAGATATTGTTTTCTCTTCTATAGATAGTTTATAGAAGCTTTACTAGATTGGTTTGCAAATGCTACTTTCTTTGTGATTGTTGTTGTAGTTGCTTGATGACTTTTTAGTACATGATAGTATTCTTCAAGATTCTCATGCAAATATTCATGTCATAAATGGATCTCAGAATATCAAGAATGTCAATGATAGTCATATATGAGAAAGTAGTAAAGAGCCTTGATTCAAATATTTGTCTCTTGTTTGATTCTTGGTATCTTCCTTGAAGTATGTTAAACAAATTAGAAATAATGTATTTGATCCTTCTTTTTTGTCATGAGTCCTCAGTCACATAAGATGATGATTCATTTAGCTATTTTCAGTGGTGTGTTGGTTGTTATGATAGTGTATAAATTTTGGTATTCAATGGATGGTTTATGAACATGAGATATCAAGTTTTTTCCATTCATGGTAAGTAATGATATTGGAACATAAAGTTTACAAGCATCTACTTATCACTGCATACTATGTTAAGTAATCTATTTCGATAACATTTTGTTGGTATATTATCCAATGGTTTCAATGTTTGTTGATATGAAACTTCATAAGCATGGAAGTGGAGATGTGTGTGTGAGGCACACAAGAATTGAAGAGTAGTCACCTTGCATTGGAGCTAGTCTACACTATATTAAGGTTCATGATAACAAGATATCTTATTCAGTTTAATAGTGTAACTTCATGTTACTAGTTGTTTCCTTGAAGTCATTAATTTTGTGTCTGATCATTATAGTTCTTTACTAAGTCTATCTTTCAAAGATTTGTGTTTTGGAAAGAAATATTTAATGGAAAGACTATAAAGTCAGTGAAGTATTATGTTGAAGTATATAGTTACCTTGCAAAAAAAATTGGACAGTGTTGTTTTTGAAAGGTTACTTGAACATTAGTGTGGATTTGACCAAATGTTACTTGTAGGGGAAATCTCTATGACAAAGGGCAAGATGAAACATTGATATTAGTTAACAGTACTTTATTTTCTAATATTGATACACACGGATAGTTAACCTTGGTTTGTATTTTGGATATGGATTTTTGAAAGGTTGCTTGGATAGTGGCAATATAGTGGTGGAGTTTGTTTGGTCTATCAATGACAGTGCATATTATGAATCTCTCTCAAAATCTTTCATGTTTAATCTTACCACTACTAATGTTGTTGGTATTATTGGGCAGGTTATGTGCATGGTTGAGTGACATTTCAATGTTGTGTTTTAGGGGGAGCTTGGTTATATGGCTTCTCTTTTACAACTCTATTATATTTTTTTATGATCTATTTCTCTATTTGCATATGGTTATTGTGTTGAATGGTTGGTTGAGTTCTCAGTTGTTTTCATGGAACTTTATTGTATTCTCCTTGTTCTTTGTCATTGAGGAAAAAAGGGGGAGAGTAATTTGTGTTTTGCCATCAAGGAAAAAGGGGGAGCTTGTTGACTTTTTAGTTGTCTTTGGTTGTCCTTGATGACAAATTTTTTTGGCATGCTCTTTGGTATTCATGCTTATGGTGATTCAATATTTTAATGATATATTAGCTCTTGATGTTTACTATTGGATCATATGGTGATACTCCTAGTTCATGGAATGCTATTTTAGTTTCAATTCTTTTCTTTATGGTATTGACATTTGAGATGGTGTTCTTTATCTTAGGAAAAGCATAAGCTTCAGATATGTGTCTTTGCTTTCATGACAGCCACAGGTATATTCAACATGTTTACAAGTCATTGTGACATACTCATACTGGCAGATTCATTTTCAATGAGATATCATTTGATTCATGGAATCATAAATCATACTAGTTGTGAGTATCAGCTTAGGTAATGCTTATGGAAATATGGTTTCAATTGATGTTTACCAGATTGATCTTGGTTTGGAATCTATATCATCTTGGAATCTTTCTATCTTCATGGTATAAATGGTTATGACTTGTTGATTGATAAATATGGCACATGACTTCTAGCTCATTTTTTATTTATATTTCTTTAAGTAATTACATCAATTCGGGAAGTTTGGTTATTGATTCACTTTGTTCTATGAATATTGGCTTAGTGACCTCATTTCACTCATGTTTCTAAAGCCATCTTGAATTCACATTACTTAGAGGCATTGAATTCATATTGGTTCAGGCAATGTATTTGTTTGATGGTATTTTTTGGTACACATGGCATATGATTTTAACAATATACTTGGTTATCAAAGGAGACTCCAATGCTCGAGCCTTGACATCATGGTTGACATCTAAAGGTGATCATTCTTCATGGCATATAAATTAACCCTATCGGGTTTCTATAGGTATTCTAGTTTTGGAATCTTGTTTTATCATTTTTCAATTATATATTTGTAAGTCAATTTATTGGCTTATTTAAAAGTCACTATGAAGTGACATGGCATTGAAAATTTGGTAAAAATGTTCAAAGTTAATATTGTGGCTCAAAGGAATTAAATCACATTGGTTTGTAAGTTGTAATAATCAACATCTTAAAGGAAGTGATATTTTTTTCCTATCAGTCACTTATTTTTGACTTTGAGTAAAGTCAGTTGAAAATAATTATTGGTAGCTTATGTGAAAATCAACAACCATCATATATACTTGCCGGTTTTTTGGATATCATTGGTGTTTGAATAATGGTGATTATTTGATAATGTTGATTGACATTCTTTAGCAATCATCAAATTGATTATTATGTTGGCCTCCATGGTAAAGTCTTTGACAATGATTTTTAAAGTTTATTATGATGTTTTCATATCATGACTTAAGTCCTCTCGGACTTCAAGTTTTATCTAATTTTAAAAAGGCATCAAAATCCTTTGATTCGAATGAAAGTGAAAGCATGTTAAGGAAAACTCATTTGTGGTCATTCTTTTGCAAGGGTATGGAACCCTAGCCACTGCCATGGAATTATTGTAACTATTGTTTCTCATTGGTTTAGTTGGTTGTAATGGCATTGACAGGGAGAAAATCTCAGTGTTTAATCATTGATAGGTATGGCTGCTAAGTTTGGTGTGTTACATTGGGTGAGGGCTCCAGCTAGAAGGATATTTACTGTTGTTTCCTTCATCCTAGGTTGGTAAATACTTGGTATAGTTTTTCATGCATTCCTTTTTTAGCTTCATCTGCATTCAAGTATCTTTATCATCATTTGGTGTTTATTTTTATCAAAAATCTTCATTTGGTCTTTTTGCTCAAATCAGAAAAGGTGAAAGTGATTTACTTGTCAGAAGATAATGTATTTCAGTTACTAAAGAAAAAATGATGTCATAATAGAATATCATTTCTATTTGTTATTGCAATGAGGGTTTGTGACTTTTGGTTGATGGCTAGTCATGCATTTTGTGAAATCTATCATTATCATTGTGGATTCAAAATGGACTTATTTCATACGTTACAAAAAATGATGATTATCTACATAAGGTTTTTTGAAAATAGATTCATAGAACTCCTTGGAATGCACAATTGACTTCCTCTAAACAACATTGCATCTTGGATTAAGAAATCGAACCATCTTGTCCTATCTAATGTAACAAGTTCCAAACAAGCCTTCCAAGCTTCTGCAAATTCTGGATCTTTTGGATACAAACTCTTGAGTTCATTGAACCCAACAACTTCTATATTCATCTCTATCAACAAATTTTTCCTTCTACTTAAGGCATCTACAACTCTATTTGATCTTCCAGTCTTGTGCTTCAAAACTAAAGTATAACTCTGCAAAAACTCAACCCATTTTAAGTGCCTTTGATTCAACTTTCCTTAACTATTGAGATACTGCAATGCCTGGTGATCAGTATACAAAACAAATTATTTTTGCAACAAATAGTGTCTCCATTTCTTCAAAGCCTGAACTATAGCATAGAACTCTTGATCATAGACATAATATTTCTTCTTAGCATTGTTTAACTTCTCAGTAAAATAGGAAATAGGCTTACCTTCTTGATTCAAAACAACTCCTATGGCAGTGCCACTAGCATCATAATCTACTTGAAAGACTTTATTGAAATTTGGACGTGCCAAAATAGGCTGCTCTATAAATTTCTTCTTCAATATATCAAAATTTTTTGCTGCTCCTGTAGTCCACTTAAACTCTTTTCTATCCCATCTCATTGCTTCACTTAGAGGTGAACAAATACTATTGAAACTCTTAATAAACTTTCTATAAAAACTTGCTAGACCATGAAATGATCTTACCTCTACAACACTCCTTGGGGTAGGTCATTCAATGATAGTTCTCACCTTCTTTGGATCCATTTTAAGACCCTCTACTGAGACAACAAATTCTAGATACACCGAATCCCTTTTTACAAAACTACATTTCTTCAAATTAATCAAAAACTTCTCCTCCCTTAGCTTTTCAAAAACTTTCCAAATATGCATCAGGTACCCCTCCAATGTCTTACTGAAAATCAAAATATCTTCCAAATAAACAATAACAAATTTTCCTAAAACTTCTTTTAATACCTGATTCATAAGCCGCATAAATGTGCTCGGTGCATTGGCTAGCCCAAAAGGCATGACTAACCACTCGTACAAGCCCTCCTTGGTTTTAAAGGTTGTCTTCCATTCATCTCCTTCTCTAATACAAATTTGGTGATATCTGCTCTTCAAATCTATCTTTGTGAAGTACTCAGCTCCACTCAAACAATCCATAATGTCACCCATCCTTGGCAAGGGAAATATGTACTTGATGGTAATCTTGTTGATGGATCTAGAATCTGTACACATCTGCCATTCCCCATCCTTCTTTGGTGCTAGTACTATAGGTACTGCACATGGACTCAAACTCTCTTGAATCAATCCCTTCTGCAACAACTCTTGCACTTGTTTGTTCAACTCTTCGCTCTTTGCTGGAGTCATATGATGAGCTTCCTTATTCAAAAAATTGGATCGAGGAATTAGGTCCATTTGATGACTAATCTTTCTTACCAGAGGCAAACCTTCTAGTACATTATCAAAAATAATAGCTTGAAACTCATTCAACAAATCTAAAACCTCTACAGGTACCTCAATAGTATCTTCTTTATCAACTCTAGGGATCAATGCAAAACACATATGCTCATGCGTCATACCTTCTAGGAACTTTCTTCCATCAACCAAAAAAATTCTTGCATTACAACATATCTTTTCCTCTACCTCTTTCAATGGCTCCAACTTATGACGAACTCCATCCTTTATCAAAGAATAGGTGTTGGCATGTTCATCATGTACTGCTCACCGATCAAATTGCCATGGTCTATCTAACAACATATGACAAACATCTATAGGCATAATATCACACATTACCTCATCATGTTAATTTCCAATCTTGAACTTTACTAGACATTGTTCATTTACCAAAGCTTTATGGTCCTTCTGTAACCAAGCAATCTGGCATGGATTTGGATGCCTTCTTCTCTCCAACTGCAACTTACTAACCATCTCTTTTGAAACAAGGTTATCATTACTACCTCCATCAATAATAACACTGCAAACTTTACCTTCACACTTACATCTGGTGCGAAACAAATTCTTCCTTTGAGTTGCCTCTTTCTCCTCATTCAACAAGGCTCTTCTAGTAACAAAAACATGTCCTCTTTTTGCATCCTCAGAATGCGAAGACTCAACATCTTCGTCTACATGTGTAACTCGTGCATTATCCTTAGGTCTTCTATTTTTCCTTCCTTGATGTTGAGGACACTCATATTCCCTATGCCCTTCTTCTTCACATTGGAAACAGGTTCCATGAAAGCCTCCTCTCCCTATTCCTCACCTAGATCTTCCTCTTCCTCTTTGGTCTCAATTATGAGGATGATAGGTGTTATCTCCTTTATGGTTCTGGCTGCTACTAGATCCTTCACCTTTCTTTTGGTCTTCATTTTGACCTCCATATGACCATCCATTAGTCCTTCCACCATGACCTCCACCTCTTTGCTTACTTTCAAACCTCCTATTCAACTTCTCTTCTACCTTCAAATCAAATTGATATGCATCTTCAATGGTAGACATTCTTACTAGACTCGACTCTTCTTGAATGCTCAACTTCAACCCATTTATGTAACGGGAAACTTTCTCCTTGTTGGCCTCAAAATGACCTATTCTGATCAGGACTCGATAGAATTCTTCTGTGTACTCCTTAACAAATTTTCCTACTTGTTTCAACCCTTGCATCTTCTTCAACAAATCCAACTCATAGTCCCCAAGAATGAACTATCTTTTCAATTTTTCCACCATTCGATCCCATCTTGTTATTTTCTCTTTTCCTCTTCTATTTATTTCCAATTGGACTTCTTTCCACCATATGCTAGCATGGCCTTTCAATTTTGCCTTTGCAAATTTGACCCTATCTAGGTCTTCTATTTCCTCATACTCAAAATACTCTTCCATGTCATTGATCTAATTGATCAACTCCTCTAGATTTAGGTTTCCAGAAGAATTAGAAACTTCTATCTTTGGCCTCTTTCCAATCTTGGAAATAATCCTAATCAGTTTGACTTCTCAAGGATCCATTCCATCTTGTGCTTCCTCTTCAAATGGCTCCTCATCTTTAGCCTCATCCTCACTTTCATCTCTTCTTTTGACATCAGCTCCCCTATGCAGCTCCTCTTGTAGTGCTTGGAATTATCTTTGGAGGGCTCTAAAACCCTCATCTATTACACCACCATTTATCCCACCATGGTTTCTTCGTGGAGGCATCTTTTCTCACAGACCCACAACCACAAGTCCTAGTGCAAATTGCCTCACATTTGTCAATCTATTTACACACTAAGGAAAACCTACTTTGATACCACTTGATGTAGGGTACTCCCCTTTCAATCTAAAACTCACAAAAACAACAGATAATGGCACAAAAAATGCAAGAAGGAAAGAAAATATTTTCTATTATCACTGAAATGAAAATGAAATTACAACATTATATTTTCCCTCACATGGGCTTTTAGATTACATAAATTTGCAAATCTATAAATTGGAGCCACCATCTACTCTACTCTTTCCTCCCCTCTCTAGTCCCCTTTTACATCCTTTATTTGGAAGGTGTAACCGCCCTAGAATCTTCTGGAAAGTGTACCCACCCTAGAATCTTCTAGAAAGTGTAACTTCCTCATGAAGATATTTTGAAATTTTATTAATTTTGGTATTACAACTTCACAAGGTCATAACTTTTGATCCGACCATCAGATTTTCAATTATAATACCTTTTCGGAAGGTCTCGAGAAAAGGGCATAAAGGCCAACTACTTTTGTTTTCCACCAATTTTCAGGCCCATCTGGGGCCTCTAAGTGCCTCAACATTGACCTCAGAGATCTTACTAGGATTTTTGAAAATTAAAATTTTAATCTCTCAAATGACAAAAGGTATTGAAGTGATTTCTTCGCCATTGGCTTCAATTTACCATTCTGGAGGTTTGTGTAAGATTTCATGTCCAACTGTGCAAAAATACAAACTTACAAAAATAGTAACCCTACCAAATTTAGCTCTTATTGAAAAGAAACAACATTTTTTTTAGGTGATGCAAGATTGCTCTTATACCCTAGATGCTCTTGCATCAAATAGCAAAGAATAGACATTAACACATAAAATACAGATAACAACACACAATAGACATCAACCCATAAAATGCAAAGATATAAAAAACTATAAAACATGGTAAAAGAGATGCAAACTTACAATGCCTCATTTTTCACTCCCAATACAGTAGAAATAAACCCTATCAACACTGCTAACAGGCTTATGCATATATAGTCCACTATTTATGTTTAATGTCAATAGACTATAATGTGACTGTCATTAATGGCTTATGGTATAAAGTTCAATGATTTGCAATGTTTACTCATTTTCTTGATCATGAGTTGCAGAGAAAACAATATTAATGAATTACAGTGTTAAGTCTTTAATTGAACAATGAAAACTAACCCATAGAAGCAGCCAAAGATAGCAAAAAATAGACATCAACACAAAAAATGTAGACAACACCAAACAATAAACATTAACCCATAAAATGCAAAGATGTAAAATATTATAAAATGACACTATAAAAGACATACAAACTTACAAATGTAAACCCTTTCAACAGACACAGATTAAATGATTTTATACCTAGACATTTTCCAATTACTATAGTTGTAACACATGCGTACAAAAAAATGCACACAAAAACAAACAATAGACATTAACCGATAAAATATAGAGGTGTAAAAAGCTATCAAACAACATTGTAAAAGATGTATGAACTTACAAACACCTCATTTTCTGCTCCCAACACAATAAACATAGACCCTCTCAATAGACACAAAATTAATGATTTTATATCCAGACATTTTCCAATTACGTGGACCTAATTTTTATTTTCATTTAATACATTCAACTATAGTTGCAATGTATGCATATAGAGAAAATATTACTTCTATCCTTAATCATGACCAACACATTATTGTGTTAAGTCATTAACTCAACAAGAAAGAATAACCCATGAATACACTGACACAAACAACCTGAGCAAATGAAAAAACAAGGAAAATAATACTTTGCTCGACAAACTTAAAACTTGAAACCCAAGAAATATTTCAAATACAAACAATTCTTATTTCTATTGAATACATTGAAGTGCAGGTAGCTACTTCCATTATTAATCATAGATAGTAGAGAAACCACCAATAATGAATTATGGTGTTAAGTATTTAACTCAACAACAGACACTACCCCATAAAAGTAGTAAAAAATAGTGACGAATAGACATTAACACCCAAAATGCAAACAAAAAAAACAATAGACACTAACACATAACATGCAAAGATGTAAAACACTATAAAACAACACTATAAAAGACATACCAACTTACAAATGCCTTGTTTTTTTGCTCCCCATACAATAGACATAAACCCTTTCAGCAAACACAGATTTAATGATTTTATACCTAGACATTTTTCAATTACTTAGACCTAGTTTTCATTGCCATTTAATAAATTCAAGTGCACTTGAAATGCATGCATGCAAATAGTAGGCATTAACCCATAAAATGTATGCACAGACTATTAAACGACACAGTAAAAGATATAGGAACTTACAAACGCTTCATTTTTTAATTCCAAAATGGTAGACATAAACCCTATTAAAATCCACCGATTTCACCCCCATTGAACAATCCGAGCAAATTAGTAGACGAACCAAAAAAGAAAGTGTAGAACATACAAGAACTTACAAGTGCCACCTTTGTCACTCCCAACACCATAGATGTAAACCCTCTCAACAGACACAAATTTCAGCCTCATCAAACAACTTGAGAAAATGAACAAACAATGCAAATAATACTTTGCTCGACAGACTTAAAAATTCGCACCATAAGCTACTAATGATGACTGCACTTCAGTCTACTCACAAATAGTAAATGCAAATGTATTGCTTAAAACACCACGCGCCTCCAGGAAGAGTGCATGTGAAGACATGACAATACAAAGAAGCTCATTAAATATTTCCAATAGCAAAGCTCCCTACAATAATTATTATTAAATAAATAAATAAATTAGATAATGACAAAACCATGACAAAAATACCAGCAGCCAATGAGAAAATTGCAAAAAAAATTTGAAAATTTTCTTTTAATAAAAATATGGGGGTTGTAAAGCTATTTGATTCTTGAGCTCGAAACACAACATTTATAGCCTTTTACAAAATATATTGATTACGTGATAATATTTGTTGTTAGGGGTTAAGTGAAGAAAACTGCATGAAAGATTTATTGTTAGGGATTAATTGAAGAAAATTGTGTGATAAGATTTGTTGTCAGGGGTTAAGTGGAGAATGTCCGGTGGGAGATTACTTCGATGGTGTATGTTCTGTATAAATCAAATATTTTCTAAAATTGTTCAATGGATTTTCATTGAGGTTGATTGTAAGGCCTCACCCCACAGGTGATTAATACAACCCTACTTTGTTACATACTTTATCTAAATAGATAGTTAGGATTTATTTTAGGCGATAAGTAGGGCGATTTTGTGTGGCAATAATATTGTATTTCACTTCTTCGTGTTTTACTATCATTACCATAAAAGGGGTTATATAGTCGTAAATTGGGGATTGTGAATCGAGATTATAAATGGGAAGCGAAGGTGGGTGTTAACTCTATTGGATTAAGAGTAGTATATATATTTATATGTAAAGGAAAAAGTGTGGGAATAATGTTTAGTGAAACATAATTTTTGTTGAATATATATATATATACATATATAGAGGTGTGAGCGTTGGTTTAAAAAAAAAAGGAATACTATTATCATTCAATTAGTTATTTTGTGATAACATAATTATTATTGGTAAGTCTTTTGGTGAGGTGAATGATAATATTATTTAGTTAAATTGTTAATCGATAATGTTATTGTTAAATTCAAAAAGATTTAATTTAATAATACCAATATTGTTAAGGTTTATTAGTTGATCAAAATATAATATTTTTATTGATAAGGATCATTAACTAAATATTTGATGACATTTAATATGTGTATTTAGTGATAGTAATATTATTATTTATAGCCTTGGCATTATGTTTTGTTCATTTAATTTGTGTTGGTAAACTCACATGTATTAATAATGATTATCTTAACATTAATATCATTAGAGTCCCCTTTAATAACTTGCATTAAAATAAATATGAAAGCAGGTGCTTCTATTACTATCTTATTAGTTACTCATTAATAATAATATCAATATGGTTATAATATTAGGATATATCTTCGCCAAGATTTGGATTTTCAAAGATCTAATCCCTTAATTTCTCCTCCAATCACATGATGTCATTATGCTGATAGAAAACCATATGTATGTTAATATGTGGAGAGTATGTGTTTATACACGGATGCATTACATGTGGCTAGATTAAACAATTAATAATAAGTAATAAATAATGGAAGGAAATAAATTTAGACAAATCTAGATGTTTCTTCTTTAAAAAGAAAGTAAGTATTATTTGATTATGAAATATTTGCAAATGGAAGTAGAATGATTCCATCCAATTGTCAAATCAATATTATCTAGCTTTTATGTGATAAGTGAGATTTTGGAGACTTTTAATATCAGAAGAATTTACCTTTAATGTAGCTGAAACTTGTCTTCTAAGTCTTCTCGACCCCTCAAGTAGAGTGCCCCTGGACTCTAGAGCCAACGTTGAGTGAACTTAATGCACACAAGCATTAAAGAAGGGAAGTAAGGAAAATTTATTGGTCGGCAGCCTCGGACGACGTGGGAGATGACAGGTGAGGTTGAGTAAGTTTGTAGTAAAATGGACAACCCAACGGATGTGACCAGTGATAGCCGATTTATACGCTGCCAAAGAGCTAGGTGAAAGGGGGAGTTAAATTCTCTAAGTTGAAAACACCCACCAACCTCCCAGCGAAAGTCTTATATTGCAGCTTAATGCCCAACAACAATAAATTCACTGTGCATGACTATACAGTGTCTACTCATTCAGTTACATTAAATAAGGACGGTGGTGTGGTTTTCTTGGGGATTACATTTCGTGGAAGAAGGGGGTGCTTGCACAACACTGAGTTAAGGGAAACTGAAACGAATGAAGCAAAGGGGGAGGGGCAGGTCATAGTAAGATTAGTGATTGGAGCTTGCGTCTAGGCATGATGAAGAGAAAAAAAATAAAAAAAAATAAAAAAAAAAACCATGATACAGAAGGGGGGGAAGGTAGTCATTCCTAATGGAGCCGAGGAGTACAAGGAGTGCAGCAGAAAGAGCGGGCATTCTTGACCTTAAATATTCATCACCATTTGCGTTGGAACCATGTATGTAGAAAAGGCGCCATATAATGTAATAAATTTAAATAGCTTGTTGTTGTTTGCCTGGTGACTTTCAAGAGACAGTTTATTAATTTGTTGATCTTGTTTGTAATAAGTATTTAAATTCATGAGACTTATTATGGTTTTAAGTGGTTTGGGGTGCATCGCTTGCCCTGGTTTTCAGTAGATTTTATTTCCCTTAGACCAAATTTCTCAAGGCAGTGAGCTGGTGTAATAAAATCAATGGGTAAATTTTTTTTTACAGATAGTTTTAAATAAATAGAAAACCAACATTTTTATTTACCTTAAATCTAGAACATTATCTTTGTTCTAAAGTCGTAGACTGAAGTTTAGTTGAGCTGTTGACACAGGGTGCACCTGGTGGTATGGTGTGCTTACTCTCCCATGATGTAGATCTCAATACCATTGCTATTGAGTCATATGGATTGTCTAGATGTAAGAGACTGTATGTTTCCCACACACAGAGCTCAATATGTCAGACTAGAGAATCAAGTATTTTATAGCGTGTTTGTAGTGTGCCATGCAAGAATCTGTTGTATGTCAAGCCTAAGAATCACATACCTCTTCAAACTGTGTTGTTTCCTCAAAATCCATCAGAAATTTTAGCATTTTATGAGAAGGATTTATCTTCAATAAAATTTTAGTCATGCAAGTCACCAAAAAAAAAAAAGAATAAAATGTAGAGACTGTGAGTTCCTCAGTGAATGCTATGATAGAGGATGGTTGGCACAATACACCTGAGTGTTCCTTCAGTAGGTCTGCAAACTCTTCCCATTTACTTATTTATTTATTTTATCAGAGTTATTGATGGTACAACATAATTTATGAGGATTTTTGAGGTAAGTAACTTGCCATGATTTCAGTTTCTTATAAATAAATAGAGGAGAATTTGTACAGTCGGATCACTCTTGTTTGTGTTTTATATCTTTCTAAAGCAATTATGTTCTTAACGATTAAATGAAGGCACGGGTTCTATGTTTCTAACTGTTGCTGTTTTTACTTATGTTGTTGTTTGCGATGACACCAAATTTAAAAATAAAAATAAAAATAAACTCATGTTGTCTCAAGCCACGATGCCAAGAGGCTTTGTTCTCTTAGAGACATGGAAACAAAGCAAGCAAAACAGTGACTTATTAGTGTGGCCTCATTTAGGCCTGTGTAAATCTAACCTTCTTATTTTCCCACAGAGGCTATTTAAGCTTTTGTATTTCTGACCATTGTATTTTCCTGATAGGCTGTATAGGTTTGTGTTTAACATTGTCCTTATAGTAAAATCTTATATGGGGTCTTTACCTCTCATTCTCAGTGGAATGTCAATCTTTTAGTTTGTGCTTACAATAAATAATACTAGACTAAATTGTTCTCTACTCTTTAACCAGACCCTGTTAAGTCCATCGACCAATTTCTTTTTAAAGTGCCTTTGTCTTCTTCTTGTTCAGTGGCTGTGTTTGATGGATTTGACCTGTCAACGAGTTTTGTAATTATAATCCACAGTCAGATCGAGAGTATGGTGTTGAGAGAGAAAGATAAAACTAAAAAAAAATTATATATGATATTTGAACAAGATTAAGCAAACAATATATAAGTTAAGTTTAGAAATGGAAAAGAGAGTAAGAAGAGTAAAAATACAACATTGTTAAGCTTAAAATCAATTTTCCAACTGTGGTAGAACTGGTGCAATCATTGAGATTTAGAAAAAAAAAATATACAAAAAAAAATTAAATAATTCTGTTGAATTTGGTTGCAGCTGTTGGAGTCAGCATAAAATAAATAAAAATAATATAACTCTTTATTGCCTATCCTTATTCTTGCCCTGGGTGTATGTTATGGCCCAATATTCACTTCCCCATGTTTCTAAATGGCTGGCATATCAATGACAGCAACATGCTTTTTGAAGAGCCAGAGCTCTTCTGTTGTTTTCTTGAAGGCAATATTCTGCATTTTTATATGTGCTTGAATTTGATAACATTAGTGTTACCTATTTTCCCTATACTTCATTTCTTTTAGATGTACATAATTTATGTAATAGTAGCATTGAGAATTTCATCATCTTAACTATCAAGTAACAAGTTTTACCAAAAAAAAAAATCAAAATCAAAATCAAAATCAGTTTAGTCAATTTCAAAAAATAAAATTTAACATTCTACTTCTTTTCGCACATGATCTTGAATGTTTTAGTTGAACTTGTTTTCATGGACAAACTCTTTTTTTAACAATTAGTATTCTCCCTATTTGTTAGTTAGATATAAAAAATAGGGAAAGGTATTCATTATATGAGTGATTGTTTTTTTTCATTAACATTTCACATTAGAATTAATGTTATTACTGTTTTATGATCAAACTGTTGTTTTGAGTAAGTTAATGAGTTGTGTTGCAGAAAAAACTGCTCGCATGTGTTTGAGTTTCTTACAAAATGATTTTTGGGTTTTATTCTTTGTTATTTCCCCTTTTCAAAACATATTGAACTTTTAATTTTGGCTAAGGGACATAAAAGTTATGATTGTTTCAATTCTGCCATTTTTTACTGCAATCTGTAGATTTGATGTTATGAATTGATTTATATGATGTAATTACTTTTCTTACTTTCTTTTGTTTCACTATTACAAAATAATATGTGATAAGAGTATCCATTGATTATTATTTCCCTTAAGCTATAATCCACTTTAGAATATGTTGGATTGTTTTGTTGGTACCATGCATGCACAATTAAGTTAAATTGTGGTTATCATTATTATTTATGTAGTGAGTAAATCTTTATCCACTAATAGTGATTGCTTAGCTATTGTATGAGCTACCATGTTTAGTCAATAATTGTCATATGCAAATCATTATGTTATCAATTTAACATTTCTTAGTGTTGTATAAATATTGGTAGGACGTTCATAGAATTGGTATTCCTTAGAAGTTCAAGGTCTAATATTATGAAATTTGGTATGTAATGTTTCTACCTTTGATATCGAATTTTTTTTGGGATCATATGGAGTTTCATAGTCATGGATAATAGTAGGATTGATAGTGAGAATGTTTGAACATATAACATTGTTTTGTAAATTAATATTACATCTTTTAAGCCTTGCGCAAATACGGTTTTGTTAACCGTCCAAGTGTGTGATGATTGAAGTCCTTGATGTCGAACTACGGCTCCTCTGCAAAATATATACGTAGGCAAGGCCGTCAACGACGAGCCCCCGAGGAATTAGGTCTGACCCCTAGGCTTGTTTTCTTGTTATTACTTGAAGTCACTTATGTCATATATTTTATTTGCACAACTAGTGTTTTGAACTAAGTTAAATTGACTATTGATGTTGTAGTTGAACTAATCATGCCTATATCAGTGATGTGAACTTCATGCCTCCCTTCGAACCCCATCCTTGATTGTCTAAGCAATTTTGTTATGTAGCAAAATATTATAGTTTATAGTTTGTCAAATGTTGTTATGCTCTTTGATGAATTGTGTGAGTTAGTCACGTCTTGTAGTCGAAATTTGAAATTTGTGTTTTGTCTTTAACTTTATTTTGGTTAAAATTTTAGGCATTACATTAATAGTATGTGAACATATTTTAGTAATAATGTTTTTGGAGTCATTGTATGGAAAAGTTTCAAAAAATTATAAAAATTCATAATAAGTTTTAACTAATATGGAACAAGATTTTTAATTTTGACCATCTTTTCAATTTATAGTTTTGATAATGATACAAGGCATTTTTATTTGAATCAAGGTGAATTGACTTTGTCAATCAACGGTACATATCACCTGATGTATTGATCATTTTATTGTTGATTTTTTTTTTCTCATCCATTCTTTTATTTCATTCCATCACATCCACATTTGTTCTAAGAACTTGCACAAATAATTGTAGTAGCATGATTTTCATCTATTGTCATATATATTAGTGTTCAAAATTTAAGCTAAAAAAATTTGATTATGTTTCTTGGGAATGTTTTTTAGGTATGCATATCCTCCTAAAGGTGCTTATTTCTACGATTTGCATTAATACTTGACTCCTTATCTCAAAGTGCAATAGCAATGCTAGAAAACCATGAAGGAGGCTTATAATTCAACACTACAACTAAGGCTAGATACAACTAAGAGGTTGCAAGAAACTACTTCTACTCCAACTCCAAGTGTCAACCGAACTAGGTCTATCTACATTTAAAAGATAATGTATAATTGTTATAGTGTACCATTAGATCAAGAACAAGAATATTCTTGATTTTATTTTTTTAATTGAGATCTCCTATGGAGACTAACCCACCTCATCATTTATATTAGGTTAAAATTCTTCCTTTGAAAGTTGGTCTTCTACTTGAAGTGTGTCTAGTTGAAAAAAATTACTTGATGACCATATCATCGATTTTACAACCCTTCAATCAAGTTTCTATAAATATTTATTTCTCAATAGCTTAAGAAATTTAAGATTTACGTCATTATGCAATTACCATAGAAACTTGGTTTGAAGAATCTCTATTTGATTTTCTTATTCCCACTATTCCATTTTTTATAATTATATATCATTGATTCTTGAATTTATTATTATTTTAAAATCTCGTTATGAACCACAACGAAAATTGAGTTATTCTAAGATGCACCATTTGATCATTCAAGGATCTATCTCTAAAAAAAGGGATAGAAAATCACATACTTAGAGCTTTGATACTATGTTGGAGTTGATTCCTCAACCCTATAGCTCCCAAGGATCACCTACAATCAAACACCTATCACAAAAAGAGAGAAAAAGTAAAAGGAATTGTTATGAAGGCTAAAGAGACTATTGATCCAAGAAAAAAACATGAATTATAATGAATGTGCATTCTCATGAACTATACAATAATGAATTCTTATAATTTAAGGAAAAATAAAAAAGAAACCCTAAATAAAATCCTAGGAGATGATAAAATTAAATCATGATAAGTGTCTTCATCTTACGAGTTAAGACAAAAAAACATATGAGCTAAGTAAGATTAATTATGCTAGTGCTAAAAGGGACTTAATTAAATAATTAATTAGAAAACACCCTTTTACTCTAACAAGGGACACACTTTCGACATTTATTTTTCTCTAATAAATAACAAAGAAGAGTGTTTATAAGTGGATGTCATACATGAATCTAGAGGTCTTCTCCCTATTATTGAAAATTAAAATATGAAAAGAAATTTCATGAATGCTAGTGTGATCAAATATAAGTGTCTACTATAGTGCAAGTTGAAGTTATTAATGCCTAGACAAAGAGATACTGGGTACAATACTCTTAGATTTATGATTAATGTCACATCCTTGTGATTTTTAGGACTACTATATACTATCATAAATATAGTTTTATTATGATATTATATTTGGCTATTTTTGTATAGGATATCTCTAAGTGCATCTTATGGGATAAATGAAGTATGTCACAATTTGATCGGGTAAGGGATTATTTTGTTTGATTTTGAGAAGGTGTTGTAATGATGAATATCTTCATAGTTGGATGTGTCCAAGTTTAACTTGAATGTTAGTATCCATGTGATAATGTTAGCATCTCAAGGGATACATTTGATACCTTATTACTACCTTTAATAAGTTTTCTTTGTAGGAATACAAAACCATTATAAATCCTTTGTAATAATATTTTCAAGATAATATATGGAGCTTCTCTAAGTAGTAATGGATCTTTGAAGTATGTGTAATTGTGTGATGTTTCATATATCTTTTATTTGTATATGTGTGCAAGTTTGGTTCTTTATTGTATATTCATATGAATTTCCTCTCTTCTAAATTGTTTGGATCTATTTCTCAACTAATAGAAACTAGTCTAGAATAACTCCCTTATTATAAACTTATGATTTATATCATCCTTATTTGTCCTTGATAGTTTAGAATTAGATTAGGTTCAACTAATATGTGTAGTTCAATAATGTAAATTATGTCATAGCTTTGTGATCCCTTATTGATATATTAGCAGAGAACTATGTATGTTGGAGTTTTCCATCTTAAATAACTAAGAAAAATAACTGGTGATAAATCTCTTGAGAGCTTGTGATTATTTTAACTATAGAGGGTTATGTAATTAGTATTCATATTGCACGTGAAGTAATGTTAAGGTGATTCATATTAAATAATTAAACATGTTTAATATGTTTTGTCACATATGCAATTTTCTATTTATCCACTTAAAATAGATCTATAGGTCTTCAAATGCAACTAGTATACTTTAATTATTAGTAAAAAATAATTAGGATATTAGTTTACATAGGGTATGGTTTGCTACAAGTCTAATCATGTTAAAAATGTATCTATTTAATTATCCTCATGATATCTCTTGGATCACCCTCTTAGGTCATGTAGCATATAAAGTGATGAAGATAAACCCTCTCTTATTAATTGACCTCTTAGTTTCCATAGTTTGATCATGAATCTTTCTTCTTTATCTAGATAAAAATGGATTCTTAGGCCTAAATATTAAGTGTCTATTCTAGGATCATGTAATAATAATTTTGTTGTCCAATAGGTTGATTCTATATATCTATATTGTAACTAATAAATATGATCTAGGGAAATTACACACTTTTGCATAGTAATTCACCAATATTTCTACATTATGTTGACTATTAAGGATTGATGGTCATTAAAAATACCTTAGGGAGATCACCAAATTCTAAGGATCATGCTTTCTTAGATCGATCCCCTATATTAGATTAGCTTTGTACTTATGGAAATGATTGAAGATATTGCCATTTAATCATGCAAATGTCCTAAAATAATTAGATATAGAATTATATTTTTTAATGCTCCAAAGTGAAGTGTTCTTAGAATGATGGTCCTTATAATGTATAGGATTGTCATATGTGGAAAAATGAATACACGATTAATGCCTTTAAATACTAAAATGTAATAATTAATCACACAAACATATATCAAGTCATCTCATGTGAAGAATGACATTGGTAGGAGTTAAAAAAAATTGGCTCTTTGAAGTTTAAATGTCAATTTCATGTGGTGTGGGATCAATCCCGCACATTGCAAAATTAGTATGAGATTGAAAAGTGTTAATATCAATATAAGAAAAGAATGTATAAAAAAATATGTACTGATAGACATAATACATGACAAAAGTATAATGATCTACATAAATATTGATAAAATAGAATCAAATTTGTGAGAATAAATGATATTTTGAAAAATGAACCAAACTTTACATATAATTATAGCAATTATCAATCTATAATTATATTCAACCATTCCTTAATATGAGATGGTGACGTGTGTTTCGTTGAAGCAATTGTGCACCTCGACAATATAAGTAGACACTTAGAAAGCTATTTCCAAAAGCTATAATAATATTCTTTGACAATAATTTTGTTTAAGTGAAGAGAAGTATTAAAAGTAACATTTTTCAAACTAGGAAAGGGCATGTAAGGGAGAGGGCTTGATCATGGGTAGGGTAACTTTGAGTGAGGGTTCCATGTCATCAGCGTCTAAGTTGACATTTTTTTTCCATGTCCCTTCAACGTCGAGCTAGCAGTCCTCATTTTTTTTTGGGGGAAATTCAAGCACATTTTTTGATGTTTTGGGGGCACTTTTCAAAAACCACCAACAAAGTCAAAAAATTTGGCATATACCGATAATGAACATCTATATGATTGATGGTTGTTTGGTGCCATGCTAGTATTGGATCATTACACTCCTAATAAATTCACATTAAGTGCCACCCTTTCCTCTGTCGTCGGTCTTAATGCCTACCACCTTGGCATGCACACCATTTTCTTGGTCTTGCTTTAGGTTCATGAAACATCCATTAATGAAAACTTTATTCATTACGAGTGGTTGCATTGAGAACTAGCTATGGTTAGGATCGACACCGATGGTGGTGAGGCCATGGGAAAATGGTGGTGATGCATTTTTTGGGCTTTTTGTGTTTTTCAACACCACATTTAGTATAAGGAAACTATTTAACTTCTTGCTACATAGGTGAGGTTGTGTTCCAACCTCACACAGGCAGTAACTATGGATTGCTACATTTTCCTAGTTTTTTCTTTCGATTTTTTTTTGTTTAAATAGCTTATGTGCACAAGTAATGATTTCTTCAGTTGTTGAAGCTTTGTTGCAGCTTTATCATGGTCGTTTCTATGTATATATCTCTATACCGATATATATATACATATCTGTATACATATATATACACATAGGAATGACGTGCAAATTTAATTTTGTAGCAATAATGCACCTATATTATGACTGACTGTGTGTAAATGCATGTATACATAGATATATATGCATATATATCTGTGTATACACATATACACACAAGAACAACAAGCAAGTGTAATTTTGCAGCAATAATTCACCTACATTATGGAAAAATGTGTGTATATGTGAGTATACAGATATATTTATGCATATATATGGCCGACTGTGTGTATATGTGTGTATACATAGATATATATGCACACAGTCCACCATAATATTTGTGTATACACACATATACACATAGTCCGTCATAATATAGACCTTTGTTTTTGTTTTATACCTCTGTAATTTTTATAAGTATAGTAGAAGTATTGGAAGCTAATATACTCTTCACTATTAAGAGTTTCTTGCAGGTAAAATATGGCCGAATGTGTGTATATTCAAAAAATAGACATACAATATTTGTTTGTGTGTATATATATACACACATTTGGTCATTTCTGTTAAGGATTTCATGCACCTATATTTTTGGCTGACTGTGTGTATACATATACATACCATTCATGGGTTTGTATAGCTTGACTGTTAAGGGTTTCATGCACCTATGTTTTTTCTAACTGTTTCTACCATTGCTGTGAACCCCTCACTCAAGAATTCGCAACCCCCATCGTCCACTCTTCCCTGTCCATCGTCTTTGCCTGAATTGTGGAGTTTTTGGGAACATTTCACATCCATTTATAGGATTTTCATAGTCAATTTAGTAATCATTTTAGTTTTTTAATTGACTAAACATTTTAATAGTATTAATAATATATATTAATATAATATTTAACAACTTAATATTATATTAAACATTAAAATATTATGTATGTATCGTATACAAAGATACATATATACATAATAATTTATTATGTATGTATGTATGTATGTATAGTAGACACACATACATACATAGTGGCATACGGAAAATTCACTGCCAATAATTCACCACAAGAAAATTCACCACCATGACAATTCATTGCATGAAAAATTAATTGAATGAATTTTTGGCATTTAATTTTCCATGGCGGTGAATTGTTGCCGGTGAATTGGTGGCAGTTAATTTTCTTAGAGCCATACATAGTACCACAATATGTATGTATGTTTGTATATTATACATACATATATGCATACATATATGTCATTTAATATACACATACATACATAGATATTTTATACATATATGTATGTATGTATGTGTGTATAGTATACACACATACACACACACACACACACACACACACACATATATATATATATATATATATATGTATGTATGTATGTCTGTATACTATACATACATACAATAATACATATGGCAGTTCATATCTATGTATGTCTGAAGGTCATGCAGGTAGCCTTACTTAAGGCATTTATATGTAACATACATACATTACTTTAGTACAATGAATGTATGTATTTGTGGAAACCAATCATACATACATAGGTACTTTGGCCAAAAGATAGGTGCATGTCACCCTCAACTATGGAGTGTATGATAATGTTCCAATATTGTCATTATATATATGCAAGGTGCAAATTTACAATTACATATGGAAGATATATAGAAATTCATGTTTCATATAGCCTTGTTCATTTACATTTATACAAATTCGATGTATAATTTAATTTATTTTCAATTAAATTCACAAGTGTGACAAAGTTTGATTTATAATTTATATTGTTTGATTTCTGTCAATTGAAACTGGGGATGTGATAGTATAACATGCATTTTTTTCTTCATTGCACGAATACCATAGTTCATTTGCAATCAACTCAATTAGATGCATGGTTAGTTTGTTTATCTATTACACTCAATTCTCCTTAAAAAAATTGTTGAATAGAGATATAATTAACAATAGTCATATGTATGGTTGTATCATTGTTTGATTTGTGTCAATTAGAATTGGGAATGTGATTGTATAACATGCATTTTTTGTTTCATTGCACAAATACACGTGTTCATTTGCATTCAACTCAATTAGATGCATGGTTAGTTTGTTCATCTATTACACTCAATTCTCCCTAAATAATTGTTGACTAGAGATACAATTAACAATAATCATATGTATGGTTTTTTGCTCTTCAAATCTATTAGATGCATGGTTAGTTTGTTCTTTAATTACCATATAATGTTGCATATGTTGTTACTATAATTAACTATTTAATTACACTTGCATAAGTTTACTTAGGTAATATTTTAGTTCCTAGGTTAATTATTCTCATCCTTATCTTGTTGAGCTATCTTGTTGCTCAAGATAATACTAGGGTTATGCATACTTTGCTTTTATAAAGCAAATCATCTCATGTAATTTTTTATTCCTGAATATTAATATTTTTCACATCTTCATACAAAGCTCTAATTTTTTTATTTTTCTCTTCTATGGAAGGCTTTTCTAGTTTGCATGTATGATCTTGGTTTCTAACATGGTATCAGAGCTTCAATTTGCAACCCCTTCTCAGCTTTTTTGGAGAAATACATCATAGAGCATGTTCAGGGTTCCTCAAGGGTTTTATTCCTTTGGAATATTCATGCAGCTTCTTGGATTAGATTGGGGTTTTCCATTGGATTTAGAGCACTGGAAAAGGTTAGAAATGGCTTTTATTTCACTGATTTTGGTCATCATTGAAGAAATCTGTGAGTGTTTCAAGTTTAGTGATTTTTTTGAGAGATCTAGGGGTTGCCTAATTTTTTGGGCATTTTGGGCCAAAACGGACCTCGCTGTTGGATTCATAGCACCCCAAAATCCCTATTTTCATATAATATTTGTCCAATTTGGACACTGTCAACTAGGGAGGCAAAAAAAATTTGTCTGAGGGCCGTACAACCCCTTGACACGATTTTCGAGGTTCAAATTTTGAAAAAAAATCAGTGCAAAGTTTGTGCAACCCATTCAAATGGATTTTTCCACTGGGCAGCCACCAAGCGGCCACTGCCACCAACAAAAATTGTCAGTTCGGTGCTCCCTACTTTCAACCCTCGCAGGCTCCACCAAGGTTCTATGGGCAACTGAGCGCCCAGCTCCGCCCCTTGCATGTTTCACCAACCCCCACCCCAGTCATATGGATGACCAGGGGCTTCACATCCAGGAACCTTCTGCCAGCCCCTTGGTTTTCCAAGGCGAACAGGGGCCTAATATTTTTATCCCTTGAGGGCTACATAAAGGGTTAATGGGTAGAATCGAAGCACTTTCACGGAATCGAGGATAACTTTTGCATACAATGTCATTTTTTTGCAAACAAGATATCATTGGAAATCTAGTTCTGAGATCTATGCAATGGTGTAGGTGTGATTTTTTGGTTTTTCATTTTTGATTTCTTTTTCAGCCTCGGAAGTCACATGTTGTTTTCACTCCGAGAGACATCTTTTGAATTACTTATCCGTTTTTCACCATTCTTATGGCGTTGGAAAGATGGTTCAGTACTCTTCACAGATATGAGGTATTTTTTTATTTTCTATTTATGCATGTTTGCATTCTCTCCTTTTACAATCATTGGGTTATTGTAATAAATGAACTGAGATAAAGTTCCATTAGGGGGGTTTCTTGCATAATAATTTGATTAGAGTGCACATGCTCTTTGATCTCTGATGCAGGAGCATCCAGTGGTGTAAGGGCAATCTTGCATCACCCAAAAATAGTTAAATTTAAAGTTTCTCAGTTTTTATATGTTTTTACTTTTTTGGACACCCTTTTCGTCATAATGAAATTCCCAATTTATGGTTTTTATTTTCTATTCCTGGGCTGGAAGATATTACAATTTTAGTTTCCCAGATTTGCACATGAAAATCTTCCGAGTTAGATTTGAGGCACTTAGAGTTCCTAGATCGGCCCCAAAACTTTCCAAAATTGGCGTAGCAGATTTCAAGCGCGTTATTGACTTCGAGACCTTTCCAACGGTTCAAACGGTTTGCGAATTAGAGTCCCGGATCAAAAGTTATGGCCCCGGGAAGTTGGCGCACCTTCTAGAAGAAACAATTGCAAATGTTCTTTTGAAATTTGAACTTCAAGTTGTAATTTTTTGGCGCCAAACTGCCTAAACTCAAATTTGAATGTTGTTTTGACTCCAAACTAAAGAAGATCTCTATTTATGGGCGGGTTTCTAATTTTTGGGTAACTTTTTGGAGACAAGCTCGCATATTGTGAAAGGGTGATTCTGTAGGTTTCTGTAACTTGCATGTGTTGTAGAACTTGGGGATTTGAGATCCTCTACATGTAAGAAGCTCTATTTTCTGAATAATAAAATTATTCTCTTGTTTGTGGGTTATTTTCTAAGTCTCGGGCTGTGCCCTCATCAATTTCCATCTTGATTTGAGATAGCTCACATGGGTTATATATGGTTTCTTAGTTTCTTTTGGCCACATCTTTTCTTAGCTTGACACATATCAGATTCACCGATTCACACTTTAGATTGGGAGTTTATGGTTACTGATCCACATTGGTTTAGATCCTTCTCAATTTGAGGGCCATTTTTTTATGGTTAATGTTCTAGAGTCATTATGGTACTTGTTCCCATGGAAGAGTTTTAGTCACAGTTTTTCATCGGCATCGAGATACACGACTTCCAAATTTTGTTATCATTTCATCTACTATTGCTTCACAAATTCTAGGGTTGTTCTAGTTTGTGAGTTTTCCAATGTTTTGTGGCATCGGGTCTACTGTCACGTTATTATGATTCCATTTTTTGTTTCTTGTAAACAAAAGTATCTTTCCTTGTTTGTCAGATTGTGGTTCCAGTGTTACTCAACAGTGTTCTTCCAGTACTTCTTTGCAGTAGTCATCTCATTGTAGGGGGGTTTTGTCCCACTGGGTTTTCCTTCTCTACCTTATTATTGCATTTGTACATGGGTACCTAATCAGGCCTTGTTGTCGGGACCCATTCATGCTTTCTTGCATTCATCTTAGTTTTAGGTGCATGCTTTTTTTTAGTCTCCCTAAGTTGCACTTATGGGGGGTGTTAGTGTAATTAATTATTTAATTACACTTGCATAAGTTTACTTAGGTAATATTTTAATTCCTAGGTTAATTATTCTCATCCTTATATTGTTGAGCTATCTTGTTGCTCAAGATAAGATTAGGGTTATGCATACTTTTCTTTTATAAAGAAAATCATCTCATGTAATTTTTTATTCCCGAATAATAATATTTTGCACACCTTCATGCAAAGTTCCGCTTTTTCTATTTTTTTCTTTTGTGGAAGGCTTTTCTAGTTTGCATGTCTGATCTTGGTTTCTAACATATCACTATTGAATTTGACAAACGTTCATCAGTCATTTCTATTTTCTGACAAACGTTCATTAGTCGTTTGACAAACATTTGTTGCACAATCGACGAATTGACGAAAAAAAATTCGTCACCATTTTTTTGTAAAAATTATGATGATGAATTGAACGTTGAAATAATGACACAAATTCATCAGTCGTTGGCATCATAAAATGGCTCAGATGTTCGTTAGAATATCGACAAAAACTTCATGCATCCATCGACGAATTACAACCAAAATGCAATTGCAATGGCTCTTCTGAAGCATCAAAACAACACCAAAAGTTTGTTTCCATTTTGATGAAATGTGCAAGGAGTTACGAAAAATCCTTTATCACAACTATAGCAACTTCATTAGACCTTTTCGGTGATTCGTCGGTGGCCTTCGTTGAAATTTCTACAAAATAATGCAATTTTTTTTTAAAAAATATTCGTTGAAATGTACCATTGCAGAGACTCTTGGTGATGACCATCGAAGCGAACCCATCGGCACAGGATAGAAAACTCACTCCGATAGTCTATGTCTTGCTGATGACTTTTGTCGGCAAGACAGATCCAATGTCACACCTATTTGACCTCTTCAGGAGTTTTAAATAGACCTACACCATGTCATTGTGGAGACTCTTGGCGATGACCACCAAAGCCAACCCATCGGTGAGAGATCAATCATCAACACAAGATAGATAAGTCACTCTGATAGTCCATGTCTTGCTAATGACTTCCGTCGGCAAGACAAATCCAATGTCACACTGATCTAACCTCTTCAAGAGTTTTGAACACTGCTGATTATCAACAAGACATTCTGAGGGTCTCGTCAATTAAACAAGTGTCTAAGAGCAAGTAAACAAATGGAACCTATTAATTTTCTTATTTTGGGGTTGTTTAAATCATAGAATAGATACCATCTTCTTGTGTATAATGTACTTATATTCAGATTTGAATTTGAGACCAATTGTCATTGTACATTCCATTTTACTTGCATAGAGTATTCTATAAGCAATATATTGATAATGCCAAATGATTTATGGTGTTGTACAACTCTACCTATCATCACAGTTCTGTTGTTCCCCCCTAGAGAATCCTACAAAGAAAAGTTTACAATACCAAGTCAAATAATATGAAAAAGACTTACTTCCATACAAATTAAATGATTATTCTCATAATGGCAATTGTCTAATCACAAAAACAATTCCATGAAAGGTTATCCATGCTTCATAAGAGATGACTGATCATACATATAGACAGCAAGATGCATAGAAAAATAATTACACTTGAGAACAACCAAGGGCTAACAAGGGAAGGAGTTAAGAAACATCTGGATTGAAGAGAAAATATGTAGGGAAAATGCTGAGCAGTGTCAAGAGAACAGAGCTTGTAGAACATATTCTTGACCTAATCAAGCTCTTGAACAACTTAAACAAAATTAAAATACTAACACATACATGAGACATGTAATGAACTTCCAATATCTGCTATCTTTTTCATTAATGCGAGGTAGGTAAAGGAGAAATAATTATAATTGTAACACTATTCATAGTCTAGTAAATTATGTCCATAATTTGTGTTCAATGGACCTTAATTTTATCATTATACTGCTCTACCATATTTTAATCCAGGGTTCAACTATCTCAGATCTAAAGAAGCACCTTCAATTAACCATTTAAAGTACTATAAAATAAGGTAAGACTTTTACTTGAGAAAGATTGGGTACACTTGTAGGATTAAAGTTCTCGCAATCATCAAGATTTATTGGCACATAGACACAACTTGCAACATATGAAGTAATGGATGACTGCAATTTAGTGAAATGGTCCTTAATATGCGACTAGTTTGCAAATTGATTGGTAGAACATAAGGTTACAAACAGGTCTACATAAAAAATTATGAGGACAATCTATTGTAATCATCAAAATAGATGAAAAGTGCAAAGGAAAGAGTCAAGCTACATCTCTAGAGCCTAAAAAAAACACATGCAAGAAACATTAAAAAAAAAAGAGCAAACCGGTTTTTGGATGAATACAAAATGGTGCCTTCAGCAAGTGATTCATATGCTTTCACACCTGATAGGACATTAAGAAGATTTTAGTCTTCCTCTGTGAAATTAACTACTTACAGAAAAAACCCATAAAACCAATATTATATATCTCCATGTCTAGCCGAGGGTAGGTATAAGAGAAAAAATTCCTCAATGCAATGAAAAATATCAATGTGTGTGTAGGTTTGTATTACTCAAAATATCATTTCACTACCTAAGGAAAAATACCAAAGTGATGTTTTAAATTTCAATATTCACATAGGCTCCCTTATTGCTACACATGCATATACAAGCATTATTCAAGCTCTAAACTATTCAAATATTAAGGATTTAATTAGCTATAAGATGGAAGTTGTTGTTTAGACATAATCCATCATCTTTTACATATCTTTATTCACTCCTAGTGCTTCAGATAAATTTGTGTAAATGAGACAGAAATGTGAATCTTTTATGACAAAGAAAATTATTAAAAGGAGGGGGGAGAGAGCAAAGGGTATGGGGCAAGAGAATGCTTGAATGTATAGCAAAGTATCATTTAGAACATTTATGATCAAGAATGAATGTAAGTAAATAAAATTTTGCATACCTACAGATGGTACAAAATTACATGGTTAATTGGAAGCCTCCCATCAACAACAAGATCCAAATATCCTTGTATCTATCTCAATAGAGCGTCTATACCCTTCAGACCTTTCAATTTTTCCACTAACCCGTTATGCACAAAAGTCAAATTTTAGAGTTATGTCACCACTAAAAAAAAAAAGAAACAAAGCTTTGAAACCAAATCCACACACAACACAATGTGGTATTCATACAAATCCATACAACCAAACTAAACTCAGAACATTAGAATGAAAACAACTTCAAATTATGATGCAGAGAATTGATTCAGGGTATAAAGAATAATTTTTCTGCCACCATAATTTAGCACTTTCTTTCATCTTTGCATATTGGTTTGATGCTTCAAATTATGCATTTCTTATATTGAAAAGTGCATTATCTTATTGAGCTTCTCTTTGTTTTGAGAATAGTTTAATATTCTCTACTTAACAGGGCCAACCACGTGACGGTGGAAGCTCATTTGGCCTCTCCCCCCCCCTCACATCACTCTCAATTCCCCATACCCAATCATATAACATTAATCATTCATTCATCAATTAATAACATATAACATTCATTCATTAAAATATAAAATTCATTAATTAACATATTCACATTCATTCATTAACATATAATATTCATTCTTTCAATTTTTATATATTATCAAAAATATTGTTGTCATGATATGATTACAATCACTTTTTTTTTGTTTATTTTTTAAAGATAAAAAAATATGAAGTGGAGTATCATTTTCTAAATCAGTTGTCCCCCCTTTAGTGGTTCTGCCCTCTGCTCGTGATCTTAATATACGCCTAGTCATCTATTCACGATGTGGACGCCACTGCATAACAAATAAATGTTAAACTGAAATGTTTTATTATTATTGTTACAAGTATTTCATTAATTAAAAGAACATTAGAGTGGTTCTCTTTACCTGATGGGTACACATCATGTTCTTGAACTTTTGTTATAGACTCATGCTCAATATGTTGAACACCCTCTAAATCTTGATCTGTAGTTGAAACATGAAATGTTACATTAATTAATACACCAATTGAAATTAAATATGTTTAAAAGAACATTAGAATGGTCCTCTTTACCTAATGGGGCCACATCATGTTCCTAATCTTCTCTAGCCCGATCATGCTCAACACATTGATCACGTTCTACATGCTCTAAAGTTGAAACGCAAAAGGTTACATTAATTAATACAAAAATTGCAATTAAATATGTTTAAAAGAACTTTAGAGTGGTCCTCTTTACTTGATGGGGTCACATCATGTTCCTAATCTTCTCTAGCCTAATCATGCTCAACATGTTGATCACATTGTACATGCTCTAAAGTACCAGGATGCGCACCATGACCTTCATTTGGAGGTTGTGCTCCACCCTCACCAAGCTACATTCCAATGTCATGTGC
Source organism: Sequoia sempervirens (assembly GCA_007258455.2). NCBI lineage: Eukaryota > Viridiplantae > Streptophyta > Pinopsida > Cupressales > Cupressaceae > Sequoia > Sequoia sempervirens. The sequence continues at coordinate 257,619,370 of VDFB02105785.1, read as the reverse complement.
AGTATTATCATTGCTTGAATGTTTAAAACAAATAGGCATGTAATTAATTTATGGTGGAAATTAATATTGAATAGATTGCACAAGTATTCAATTTTAAATAAACTTTATTGAGTTTATTTACCTCCATTTCAGATGCAGTGGAAGATTGTGTTTGCCCAGTCAAGACTCTTAGGCATTCAGCCATGGCTCCATAGCCTTATTGGAAGGCAATCTTTAGGTCCTCTTCTGTGGGAAATCTGTTGAATTCAGAGCCTTGCATTTTTGCATAAGATCATGAATTTTGTTTCTATGGTGTGATAAAACCAAAATTGTTTTCAATTTATTATTTGGATACGATATTTCATTTATTGATACTTACAATTCATGTGGCCAATTTCATATAACCACCAAAGCCAAGTTTGTGTTGCCCGTGTTTTTCTAGTATTTCCTTTGTTTCCTTCGATGTGTCGGGAAGCCTATGAAAAGTTTGAAATATGTTAGATTATATAAAAAGAAAGAGTAATCAATATATAATTCATTGTTGATAGTATCACATACCTTCCTTGGCCCGACGATGTCTTTCCTTTTTTCTTTTCAGCCTTCTCCTTTCCATCTAATACTAGGTCCTTCCACTCCCTCTCCAGAATCATGGGGGGACACTCGTACTTTTTGTTCTTCTCTAAATGTGACCTATATTGGTCCCTCACATACTTTAGATAGGTACCAGTTTTCTTAAGGACCTTAGTTTAGTTGAATGTTTTATCACCGAAGAGCACAACTAAATGGTTAATGAGCTCATCTTTTAAATCTTGATTTTGGGCATTCCATTGTGTACATATGGTGGGCCCAAAGAGCTCCAATGTAATATCACTTAGATGTTTATAAAAAAAATCATTTCCTCAAAAATGATCATGGGATCAATAGTCTAAAAAGAGCGATCAATAAGTAAATTTCAATTGGATTATATATAATAATAATTAATTTTTTTTAAAGTAACTGGGACCTTCTCTATCTTTATGGGAATGAAATCCTTGATCACCAAAAATGTGACCAGCAATGTTCCTGTACTAATAATATGGGAAGATCCAGGAAATGCTGCTAAAATGTCACTACTACTAGTGGCCTTTGCATCCCCAGGTACATGTTCTGGCATGTGTTCACTGCCAGAGGGTGCACTAATGAATGCTTGCATGGTATGTGTTGCCAACATTTTAGACGACAATATAGGCACGGATGATGGGGTCAGATGATGTCATGTATGCGTAGGAAGATTAGGATGGACACTTGTACCAACCCCTACTCCTCAAGCAGCACTTGTAGTACCCTGATCATGGCTAGGAGCATCATGAGGATGCAAAAAATACTGTAAAAATAACACATATTTTAGTTCATGACATAAAAGAGTACAAAATATAAAACCACGAATGAACTTATGTTATAATTAAAGACCTCATGATAGCTTACTTGCAAGTTTTGTGATCTCTTAGTCAATATTTTAACCCTCTCTCTTATGTCATCTGTTTAAGGCACTATGAATAACAACTTAAGGATTTATTCATTGCATTTTTTTGGGTCTTCCTTATCATATCGAGAGGGTTTGTTGAATAAGTGATGTCATCATCACATAATATTGACTGCACCTTCCTATGGATGCTTTTGTCTACTGCTGGTGTTTTTCCCTGACCAGTCAACTGCAACAAGAATATTAAAAACATTATGAAAATTAACCCAATAAACTTATGAAAATAGCATAATAATAAAATATTTTTCTTGTATCTAATTTGTACAATTACAATGAGGTAAACCTGTTGGGTAGAAGCGCATGAAGATACATCGTGATCTGTAGTCTGGGCCGGAGCCTTCTCCGTACGATCAATGTCTCGTTGTGACTAAAATTAAATATAAAAAACATTACCGAAATGAAACCAATAGACTTATGAAAAAAACATAAGAATAAAATGGTGTATTGGAGTCATTAATTAGAGGTTGGGTAAAATGGTACATAGTACGTTCCACCCCCATAGTAACTGTGTTTGTAACTAAATGATTCAAATTGTAATCGATTAGCAACTCTTCCCCGCAGTTATTAATTTTATCACACATATGAATACACGGTTTCCCTCACACGCCTCAAATATGCAATTGGGTTGCTTATTTGTTGACCCAGGTTGTGTACTGTTTATAAACCCTACAATATTCCCTGATGCTTTTGGCCTCCCGTCAATGTATAGAGCCACTCCTTTATTTTTATCCTTATCTTTTAGCTGTATATAATTTGTTGGCAATGCATACCTACGCATACTTCGTGTATATCAAACCAGTTGCATCCAATCTTTGTAACTGTAATAGGGTCTAACATACTCTATCAATTTAGTAACTTTGTCATAATAGACCTTTATGCCGTCCATGCAAAATAGGCCAAACCATGTAATGACGATGGTGCTATGCGATATATCCTCTTGTTGACACAAAAATTAGTGTTTATTGGAGGAAGTTCCTTGGGTACCCATTGTCTCCATAGATTTTTGCACCTCAAGGGCACCTCGACGTCGCCTATGCTCTCATCATCATAAGAACATGACCCCCCTTTAGTAAGAAAAAATTCCATGCATTTATAGAATTTTCTTCTAATCTTTTGACCTCTAGTTGATCTCCCTCTTTTAGACATACTACATGTCTCGCTTTCCTCCTTTCTTCCTGTGTTTCCCTCACTCGAGGAAGAAAGATCTAAAAAATACCTATTTGGTGGTACCTGCACTCATAAGGATGTTGGATGAAGTTATTTCATGGTGATGTGATCCTAAGGTGACATTATGATTAATCTATCATTTCATCGCTATAATTTCACAGGTTATAAGGTAATCAAGTCTTGATAGATTTCAAGTTATTGCTACTACTGTCCAAATGTGTCCATCACAAATCAAATCTAATTAACATTTTAACTCCCAAACTTTGTAACAAGTGTTAAATGTGACTATGGTCCACCAGTTACACAACCAAGGCCTCAAATGTATTCTCTAATTGTAATCAAAGGACTTTTTCTCTTCATTCAAGTAAATAAACTTGAAGGGAAACACCAAAAAGTGGTTTATTGGACACCTACATGACTAAAAATAGCAGCAAATTTACATTTAATTTCCATATGTCTAAGTGGTTAACGGGGAGGGAGTGTGTACTAGGTCTGGTTAAGTCATCATAAGTGTATGCTTTGGCAATAAATTTTTTTTAAGTCATCTTAAATCTTCTTATGTGTAATTTCTAAAAGAATTTTGGTATGTTTTAAGGTAGGATGATTGATGAAAGAGTCCAAAGAGCCTTTCTCCATGGTATCTAGGTACACATAGCAGCGTTCTTCTCTTATACGGTTGGACATGATTTAAAGAACTTAGTTAGGAATTTTTCATTTAACCGAAGGTTTTCTCATAATTCCATCATTGGAAAAGTATGATCAAATTCTTCTATTATGAAGAATTGGTCTATGTGCCTCTAGTAATCACTATAAATGTTTGTAAGGATAAAATGACTAATTGCATCAAGTAGGAGAGAATCAACTTTGAGTTCTTCAAAGATTATATTCCACTATTCATAATTTTTAAGGGTTGTGTGTGGAGGAGGTTATCACTACCAAGAAGGGAGGAGACCTTTCCTTGTGATGGAACTTCAAAATTTTTCTCTTTGTGTTCCATTTTTATCTTGCCTTATGTCTCTGGTCATCTATGGTGTTTGGGAAAAGCCTAAGGTTGGGGTTTTACCTTTGTCTTCATGTAAAACCCTAATGTTTATCTTACGCCTTGGGTGGGATCTTTTGGGTAGTTACTTTTTGAGGAGGTTTTTAAAACAACTTAAGCCCCATCACTTCATCTAGGCTAGGCCCCTTTTGATTTATTGTTTTATTTCTTTCGCCTGACTTTATTATTTCTTAAGTCTTGGATGGTCCTGTGCTCCCTCATTTAAAAAAAAACTTATGTCATTGTTTATCATCGGCCTAGTGATGTCCCCTCATTCTTTTAATAATTTTTTTATATTTTGCAGAGGGACAAGTTTACGTGACCGTAGATCAATTATCATTTGATCTTAGCCATTCCTTGCCATCCTGTGATGACCCCACCACACTGTTTTGGTTGATCGCGATATCATGGGAAAGTTCCACGTGTCTCATTTAATGAAGCCAAAGAGATGATAGAAATACTTTAATACATTTATATGGTTTTAATACATTATGTAGTGGGTTATTAAAGCATTTATGAGATGCATGCGTTTCAAATCAATGGAGATGTTATAATCTTGGTAGGAAAGGTGCTTGATGGTTAATGAAAAAGTTGGTAACTATGTTGAACGAACATGATTACTGATGGTTGAGATCCACGGTTTCCCACCATAGCATGATCAGAAGTTGCAAGGTCTTTATCGATTGCGATATCGTAGGTGAGCGCCACATGGAATTCCTTGGCAACACATAGTATGGTGGGCCCTTATTGCCATGATGGAGATCGCGTCAATTTGTTTTGAAGGAAGTCATTTGATCATCTGACCAAAGTGAAAGATCGATGGCTAGTATTTGAATCTGCATCAAATGCAATTACAAGGTTCTATTTTGTAATTTCATATTTCTATTTAGCCCTCTTAGAGAACTAAAAACTCAAGATTATAGCTACCCTCCTAGAGAACTAAGTGTTGAAGAGAGCCAAGACACAAACACCAGATAGATGGCATATAGGTCATTTGTAGCAGATAATGAATTTTGATATACATAGACTCAAATGCATGTATTTTGATGGAGTAAATGAAGATATCTAAGTTGTAGATTAATATTTTGGTATCAACTATTTGTTAAATTTATGCAGTTATCTGATTGTCTCCATTCTGATGCTTCTCTATTGTTTAAATTGATATAACAAGTTTATACTCAGTTTATCATTGTACATTTGCTATATATGTGTGATCTGGTTATTCTGTTCTCTAAAGTAGGGATTAAAATCTTTTAATCAATCATAGCAATTGGGAAGTGTTACTTGGATTAATAAGAAGAATCACATAACTAGAATTTCCATTCTATCTCAAGAAGAGTTTGTCAATTATTCACTTGCACGTTTACACAAGTTGTAGAAAATTTATGTGCCTAACAGTTTGAATTATTTCCATTATTGAAATCCACATTTGCAGATATTCATTAGACTCCATATACCCAATAAGGCATTGGTCTCCCCTTGTATTCTTTTATAATTTTCATTATTCTTATTTATTTTACACTTACATTTACAAATACACATACATATGCATTTACTCTTTTCATTTATTTCTCATGTAGTTTAATAGTTTGATCAATTTCATATTATATGTGTTGAAGACTTTATAATTTCAATTACATTAATTTATGGATATGTTGTATCTATAACACTACAAAACCATATGCTCTCTACATTTACACTTGCATTTAGAAATACACATTTACATACATAGATATAGATTTATTTAATGATATGTTACATTTCTTGTTCTAGGAGAGCATCCAGTAATTGCATTTACATTTATATTTAAAAATACACATACATACATACATACATACATACATACATACATACATACATATATATGTGTGTGTGTGTGTGTATGTATATCATTTATATTCAATGTTCAAAAATAACCCATTTGGTCTGTACATGGATAAAAATTCAGTAAATTAGATCTCCCATACATATTTTGTTGAAACCTAGGCTTGAACTTCTCATTTCACATGCTTTTCTTCACAAAACTCTTGAGGACAACAACTATACCTTCTTTATTTCTCATCTTATGCCCTATTCATGCATCGTACAATTACAATAGTATCCATGGGGCCTATTACACAAGCTACAGTAATCAAAAAAAGTGTAAGAGCCCCTTTATATCATGTTTAGACTACAAAACCCTCAAAATAGGGTAACTCAGATTATGATTTGTTGGTGACCTATATGGACAAAATCATTAGCACCAACTCATTCTTGGAGTCTTTTGAAACAAAAGTGAATCAAGTGGTAGTTAAGTACAAACCTTATAGTGTTAAGGTGAATGAGGTGATCAATTTTGATTGGCCAACTGATGAAGAGTACTAGAAATGGGTAAATGTATATTTAACTGAGGAAGAGTGAAAAGGAGTAGGCTGCTAACGGTTGACAAATTAGCTGTTGCAATTACAATAGATTCCAGTTTTGTTTTTTGATGACAGTCTAGGTGCAAAATTCTTGAAGTTTTTTGTTGCTACATCAACCATTCTCAGTGGGCACAATGAACAAGAAGATTCTCTGGGGAGATTGCTATTGTAACAATTTTTTGGATTATCACAAGGCAGTCCAATTGGCTGGTGACATGTGTGCTTTCTGGCCTAATGCTTGTTTCCTCCTTTTTCTATAAGAAGGATTTCAAGGCCAGAAGTATGGGTTAGCAAGTTAGATATTTTTGGTCGAGTCTAGATGAAGTTGTAGAGAAAATTGTAAAGTTTGATGGTTTTAGGGAAAATGCAATTTAGGTTTTGAGTCATTTTGTAGTAGGTTTTGAATTCATGGGGATTTGATGTTATATCACAGTACTGGCATTTGAATTGATATGATTAATTCAAACTCATGTCTCTCCATTGTCTAAGCACATCTAAATTTTTAATAAAATGATCAAGGGTTGTTTTGTTCATCTCACTATTGTGGTGTGTATGATTCTTGTTTTAGCTTTAATTCAATGAATTAATTAAAAGGCTTGAATGGGATTGTAGGTGGATATGTTTTGTATAAGGATTTGATAAGTAGTATTGGGTTAGAGTACATATTGATGAGATTGTAAAGCAATGTTATCAAGGATCTTATATGTTATGTGTTAAATCTATTATAAACCCTTAGATGCTTATAAATTTGACTCCTCCAATGGATATATGGTGCTGATCTAAGTTGTACTTATTCATATGGTTCAGTATTTTTTTTCCTTTACCTCTAGAGCTTGCTAAAAATTTCAAATCAATGACTATCTTATCCTGTGAAATGTTGTGGTAGTTATCTCATCTTCCAAATAGTTGATATTAATATTGATAAACAACCAATTCTATTCGGTATTATCCTATTATGTTGAGCTATTAAATGAGATTATCTCTTGTTAATGTTGTTTTATGATGATGGTGCAGAGATTGTAAATGCATTAAGGGATCACCCTCCTAGGTCCTGCAGAGCCCAAAGTGTAGGAGGTCTTTAAAACCCTCATCAGTTGGTCCAGGTCCTTCGAGTTTCCCTTTATTGGAATTCACAATTCCATAGGTAGATTAGAAGATCAATCTGCTTACCATAAAAACAACCAACACCTTGCATATGTTTGTGGTGGAGGTATTAAAGAAGAATTGTATGCCTCTATTTCAATTCATTAGATCTACCTAAGCCTAGCATATACTTGGGCTAAGTCTAAAATTGCTTCATAATCATGCAATGAAGGCTATGTGTGATGAAATCCTAGACCTCAACCAAGATGTGGGTAGATTATGGGAGTTTTTCCAAGACCTGAGGCTGGTCGTAAAAATGTGAAAGACTAAGCTATTTTTTTTTTTTGGTCTTATCTTATACCATTTTACGAGAATGGGGGTGCCAATGTATGAGAAGATCTTTGGAAAATAGGCATGAAAATTACAGGTTAAAGAGAATGGGGGTGCCAAAATTACAGTACTCATTGCCCCTTGGTCATTGATTTTCCTTGAGTGCCCTCAACCTTGTCCTCGACGCTAGTATTGACCTTGTTTTCACTCCTCTAAACTCTTCGTCGGCATTGGTATTGACCTTGTTTTCACTCCAAACTCTTCCTCGACACTAGCATTGACCTTGTTTTCACTACTCCAAAATCTTCCTCAGCACTAGTATTGACCTTTCACTTCTCCAATTTGATGAACTACAACCTGGTTTTGTTAGGTTTTACAGTATGTTAATTAAATTGAAAATTTTGGTGCCATTTAGCTAGGTTTTAATATTCTACAATATATTTAAGTATATATTAGCTATATTTTACATAATAATTAATATAATTATTCAACTTATTATAATTATATATTATATTCTTTAAAAAAATTATTAAATATGTATAAAATTATTATAATTAATAATTAATAATAAGTATATTTTTATATAATGCAAAATATAATTAATATAATAGTAATATATATTAATATGAGAGAGAGAAACTAAATTTTGATTGGTTGTTTCATGTCAACAATCCAAGGATGGTATGTGTCCTTGGGAGTTATGCTCAAGGTAGCATGCCATTTGATTAAAGATATGATAATTCTCCTTTAAGACCTCTTCAATGTACCCATTGCACACTTAAGGAGACAAAGATAAATATAGGGAAGAAAATATAGAGATAGAGGGAGATAATGGAAAACATACAAATAGAAAGGGAGACAAAGAGATAGAGAGGGGTAGAGAGATAAAGAGATAAGGATGAATAGATATTATGGCCCTGTCCGCTTTCCTATCTCCACTATCCCTTCCTCCTCCCTCTCTCATTCCTCCATCTCCCTACTCTATATCTCTATTTCTCTTTTTCTCCCTCCTCCTCTCTCCTATCTCTTTCTATCTATATCCCTTTCTCTCCCTCCCCTCTCTCTCTCACCATCTCTCCCTCCCTATCCCCCCCCCATCCATGGACTCTCTATCTCCCACCTCTCTTCCCTTTCTCTTCCATATATCTCCATCTCTGACTTTCTTCCCATATATATCTATCTCTCTCTCTTTCTCTCCCCATCTATCTCTATCTCCCCATATATTAACTAAGAAGCCATGCAAGCATACAATAGTATATGTTGGTAAAACTATAATAGTGTTTTATTAAACTATAAGTAGATTATTGTCACCACTCTTAATTCAACATGAAATGCCAAATGAAACAATTGTTTTGTTGCTTTTGTCAAGTTTCATTAACCAAGCTATATACTGGGTTGAATAAAATTGTGTTATGACCCTTCATCTCTTTAAAATAATTAGACAATATTAGCAAGATTAGGAAGGGGAGAAAACTAAACTCCTTCAAAATAGGGGTAGTTGTGGGTTTGTTGGTTTTCTTTGTATACTATATACTTAGTCCCTCTAGGATAAATAAGTCACTTTAGATCATTTTCTTAGTTGTGTATCCTAACTAATATAGAGTAATCTTTTTCATTTTAATTGACTACTACATAATAGTTAATGTGTTGAAAGAATTGTTTCCATTCTTTGTATTTTTTACATTGGAATACAAATCCTTTAATTTCATGCCAATATACTTCTTTCATAAAGATATTTGTTTGAAATAAGTGCTTCATAACCCATCTAATCAAATCATAATTAACCTATCAAAAAGGAAATAGAAATTTTCTAAAGAAAATAACACTTGACCCAATCATAAGTGTATGGCCTTCGAAGAAAGGAGTGATCCACGTTAGCAATAACAACTACCTAATTTAGACATGGGTATGTGTAGGATCATGATGGGCCAAAAAGTGGCAACATGAAAAAAGTAGCATTTTGAACTCACCAAAAAATGCGAAAATCCTGAGTTTGACTTTTTTTTTGGGTTGGGTGTTAGTACATTGCTCCATAGCAATGCCCAAGCCAAAGTACTACAAATCGGATATCCAATTTTTTCAAACATATACCCAAGAGTAATTAGGAGGTGGAGGGTGGGTAAGAGAGAGAGAGAGGGAGAGAGGGGGAAAGGGAGA
>VDFB02105785.1:257590800-257609671 GCA_007258455.2 Sequoia sempervirens | reverse complement strand
TATATCTATCTCTCTCTCTTTCTCTCCCCATCTATCTCTATCTCCCCATATATTAACTAAGAAGCCATGCAAGCATACAATAGTATATGTTGGTAAAACTATAATAGTGTTTTATTAAACTATAAGTAGATTATTGTCACCACTCTTAATTCAACATGAAATGCCAAATGAAACAATTGTTTTGTTGCTTTTGTCAAGTTTCATTAACCAAGCTATATACTGGGTTGAATAAAATTGTGTTATGACCCTTCATCTCTTTAAAATAATTAGACAATATTAGCAAGATTAGGAAGGGGAGAAAACTAAACTCCTTCAAAATAGGGGTAGTTGTGGGTTTGTTGGTTTTCTTTGTATACTATATACTTAGTCCCTCTAGGATAAATAAGTCACTTTAGATCATTTTCTTAGCTGCATCCAACCAATATATAATCTTTTCATTTTAATTCGACTACTACATGAATAATGTGTTGAAAGAATCGTTTCATTCTTTGTATTTTACATTGGAATATAAATCATATTTAATTTCATGCCAATATACTTCTTTCATAAAGATATTTGTTTGAAATAAGTGCTTCATAAGCCATCTAATCAAATCATAATTAACCTATCAAAAAGGCAATAGGAATTTTCTAAAGAAAATAACACTTGACCCAATCATAAGTGTATGGCCTTCACAGAAAGGAGTGATCCACCTTAGCAATAACAACTACCTGATTTAGACCTAGGTATGTGCAGGATCATGATGGGCCAAAAAGTGGCAACATGAAAAAGTAGTGTTTTGAACTCGCCAAAAAATGTAAAATCCGAGCTCTGACTCTTTGGTTATGGCCAGCACGTCCACAGCAATGCCCACAGCAATTACAAACGGATATCCACCCCAAACGATACACCCAAGAGTAATTAGGAGGGGTGGGCAAGAGAGAGAGGAGAGGGGGAAGGAGGAGGAAAGGGGAGAGAGAGGAGAGGGAGAGAATGGAGGGAAGGGAGAGAGGGAAAGGAAAGGGGGGAAGGGGAAGGGGGAGGAAGGAAGGAAGGGGACGAGGGCAGGAGGAGAGATCCTGAGAGGAGAGAGAGTGGAGTGGAGGGAGAGAGATAAAGGAAGGGAGGGTTAAGGGGTGGATGGAAGAAGGAAGGAAGGGAGAGATAGAGGGAGGGGTGGAGAGAGACCCAAAGATGGAAGATACCGTGGGAGGGAGGAGTGGAGAGGGAGGCAGGATGGAAGGAAGGAAGGGGGAGAGATAGGAGTGGAGGACCCAAGAGAGTGGAAGGGGAGAGGAGGAGTGGAGTGAGAGAGAGTCCCAGGGAGAGATGGGGCCATGGCAGAGGGCAGAGGGTCTGCATGTGGGGCCATGGGCCAAGGGAAAGAGATAGAGGGAGTGAGTGAGAGAGAGAGAGACTTGAGAGAGGGAGTGGTGCTAGGAGGGAGAGACTTGAGAGAGAGAGAGAGATAAAGGAAGGGAGTGTTGAGGGTTAAGGGTTTAGGGTTAAGGGGAGAGAGATAGAGGGAGTGAGTGAGTGAGAGAGAGACCTAGGAGAGGGAGAGAGGGTAGGATATTGAAGATACTTGAGAGAGAGAGAGAGGGAGGGAGGTGTTAGCTCTCAAAAATGTGGGAAAAATTCCTCAAGAGGTTGCCAATCTCTTTGGTATGTTTCAAGGTAACAGACAAGGCCAAAATGATTTAGATCTTCTTCTCTTCAGGTGCTGCTAGACTGAGGCGGGTATACCTATATGAATAAGGTAGAATTAGTTTGTGTTTATTTCCTAAAATAATTCATCCACAAAGGAAAATGGAAGTGGATAAATGAATTTTATTTTGGTATAGATTGTATAGCAATATCAAGGCTAAAACTTAATATTTTCAATTTAATAGATGTAAAAATGAGTGAAACCGAAATGGTGAAAATGTATATACTAGTGCCTTATTGGGTATGCAGAGTAAAATGAGAAATCTAAAATGAGTAACTTCTTTCTGGCAGATACTCTAATTGTTTGGCAAATAAATTTGAGTTTATAACTTGTATAAACATACAAGAATATGATTACCAAGTTCTTCTTAATGATCCAAATGAGATTCCCTAATTACTATGATCAACTAAAAGGATTTAATCTTTTCTTGAAAGAACCAATTAATCAACCATATAGATACAACAAGTGTGCACCGATAAACTAAATATAAGCTTGTTATATCAATTTAAATAACTAGAAAACATCGACCTTGGAGACAACTTCAGTAATACTTTCAATTAACACAACAAACAACTGATACCAGAAATATGCCACTAGATTAAACAATTTTTATTGATATCTCCATAGTTTCAAACATGAATCATAGTCTCATAATTGCAAAACTTTTTAATCTATTGTATCTTTCTCCTATTCAATATTCACTATTTTCTACCAAAAATGGATATGTATACATCAACTACTCGAAAGGACACCCCCTTTCAGAAATGTCTTATGTTAAAATAAAAAATAATAAAAAAAAGTAATTAGGCTTTGTTAAGCCACAAATGAATCTTCGACAAGTGGTCCAAGTAGTCTTGATGCTCAGGTGTATCTGCATCTCCCAATGCATTTTGGATCGCGATCTCCATTTTCACCATCTTTTCATTCTGTTCGCATGCTTCATCCAGTGTTGTATCTTTCGCAGTAGCTGTCTTCAAAATTTCTTGCAATATTTATTCACTTTCAACTTTCCACCTAGTCATTTCTTTTAATTTCCCTCTTTCATCCAAAAATGCAGTCAATCCCTTTTTGGTGGCATCAATTAATCCCTGTGCATCCCCTCATAATTCTTCAAAGAAGTCTTTGTTCTTGTTCACAAGATGATTTTCAACCTCAATTGCTACATTATCGGAAACATCCCTCTGGTTTATTTCTTGAAGCTTCTCCAGAATCCTACCATCCATTCTTTCGTGTTCTCTCAATGCAACAAAGTTATGTGAGTGTGTTCCCCTAGAGCTTATTCAACCAAGTTGTTAGACTGGCTTGTCTTTTCTTAATTATTGCTACAAGTGCATCATATTTCCCTTGAGAATATGCACTTGATCCTTCCCAGTGATCTTTTTCTTGTGAACTTTCACCATGAGTGAGCAGCTTGGTTGAATTCATTGTAACTCCTAACAAATATTTTAGGTGGTCATTTTCTGTCAACATCATCTCATTATTCATTTTGTACATTTCTCTTTCCTTGATTAATATATGTATTTGAGATTTGTTTAGTTTTTCTACATTGATTCCAATCTCTGCAGTTGCCACATGATCAACCTCCCCAACCTTTAGATTCATAACATGCCCGAATGCTTTCTCAGTATCAATGACAAATGATTTCTTGTGAGGTGGATACAAGTCCCAAATCATCAATGACCCTTCATCTAGATTGTATTTTGACCCTGCATATACTTATGTCACCTTTTCTGGGCTGAGCTTGTGTGTAGCATTATTGTCCTTCAGAAAACTATCAAGGACTAATGTAGAATTGAGATCCAACACTGGAAATATTATAACAACAACATTTTCTAACATTCTCCTTCCCTTCTCAGGGGTGATACCCACCATCTCTCTATCCACACTCATCTTTAGGTCCTTCAATAGTTGTTCCTCATTACTTGGTGTAACATTATCAACCATTTCTCTTATCATATCATCAAACTAATAGGGTACATGTTGATATCCTCCAAAGTTTATCTTTTGTCTAGCAGAATTGATATACCCTTCTGGATCAAAATTATTTCTAGGTGGTCCTCTTTTCATGTTGTATTGTAGTAGCTTATCAAGAATCAAATTGTACCCTTCCTTTGCCAATATAGTAAAATCACTGAAGGACAATGTACTGGGCATGAAATCCTATTTTCCAAAAAAGTTCAAATTCATAACACTGGAAAAGTCCATTTGCCTAACAATTTCCAAGTATGCAATCTTGTTTGGGACTATTTTAGGAAAAATGAATGGGGCATCTTCAAATCCATAAACCCTAATCATGGTAGCATCATCCAAACAATACCAATCCCCCGAATTATGATTAATTGGCCCATTGAAGTCCTTAGGCCTAAGAAACCTCTTTATCTCATCAGATAGAGAATAAGCACATGGATGATTATAGAATTTGTGCAATGGTTTTACAAAATACTCCTCAAAGTGTATGAAATACGAATTAGCAAACCTGCTATCCCAAACAATAGTCCATAATTGAATAGGTAATGACATACCTTCCTTATCAAATTGGTAAATTCTCATCTCCTGAGGCCACAACCCTAACTCCTGTCCAAAATAAAACACTATCTGCATCAACAATGAATAATGCCTAAGATGTAAGATAGAGGCTCCACTTTTCACTGCCATCAACCCAAAATCAAGCCCCTTAAAAATGTATGAGGCATAATCAAAAGGTCTAGAGTTATGATACTGAATATCTGTTGAAATTATCATAGGCACAATTGACATATATTCTGGGACTTCCATTCCCAATACTTGGCCTACCGAGAAATAAGTATACTTCATATAGGGTTCAAAAAGATAAACATGGAAGGGGGGTCCATCACTATCCTCTAGTGGAACTAGTTTTCCACCATGTCTAATTTTGTGTAGTGGCAACCTCCAACCTTTATAAATTATGTCCATCCTCCTGAATTCCCTTTCTAATTCTTCACATACGATTTTCTCATTGCAAACCCCTTCCAATTTGAAAACCTCGCCTATTGCATCTTTTGATATATGTATCAATGGTTTCCCGGATGGGTCACAGATGGATTTGAGTTTTGAATTATAATGAGTGGCCAACAATCTCACCAATTCAACATTGACAAATAAATTAGGGTAGACCAGCTTTCCTAGATTAAGCTTCCATGGATTACATACTGGTTCAAAACAATTTCTCCAAAAGTAATGAAAACTAAAAAGTTCATAGCCTCTTATTGGTGTCCAAATATCTCCTATGAGATTACACTTGTCATCTTTTTTATCCGCTTTTGCCCTAAGTTGTGCAGATCACCTAGATTTAGGTCCAGAGCTAGGTAATTGGTTAATAAGATCTTGGCTTAGCTTCTGCTCAGTGCCCTCTGGCTCAATTTCGGCTTTCTATTTTTTCCCTCTAGACTGACTACTTTTCCCATGTTTTCTCCCCTTCAATTTTCTTGAACTAGTGGCTTCCATTCTTCAAAAATTACAAAAGTCAAAACTATAGAAGTCAAGGTGCAAAGAGCTTACTATATTTCACTTGAAAATTTTGAATTGAAAAATGCCTTGGTTCTTCATTTTTCCTTCTACTTTCTCTGATATCAATTCCGTAACAATGTTTTGAATTGAATTTTCCTTAATTCATGAAGTTACTTATGCTTCATGGTGCCATTAATGTTTTAGTTGAAACATGAGTGTAGCAGGTCTTTTTTCAAAACTCTCACTATCACATCATGTAATATTTTCGGCGAGACATTTTCAAATCTTGGGTGATCCTTCTATTAGGGTTTCTACCAACGTTCATTAAAAAATTCACAAAGACACCTTGTAGTTTCCCCGACACTTCGAGTCTCCCCGAGAGTTATTTTGATTCACTTGTATCTTTGTTATCAATAGATCATATATCACTAAGATGTCTCATAGTTTCACCAGTGTTATGAGTCTCCCTGAGAGTTATCCCTTCAATCTCAAGTATATCGCTATAACTCCCACTGATGCAAACATGTCATTGTGACTTTGTAAGTCGGATAGATGTTTCTTTGCTTACTTCATATCTCACCAAGATATTTCCTTTGGTCTATTTTCTAATCACTGAGACAATTATTTTCTTGCTAATGGAACAACACTCGACATGACTCTCATATCTCTCTCCGATGAAACCAGTCTCGCCAATGATCAAAATGTATCACCAAGGCTTTACAAATGCAATCCTGTCAATGTGACATAGGGGGTTGGTAGGACTCCATGAACTCATATCGACAAAATCCTCCTTCGCTTTATCAGTAAGACTGGATGGATGCTACAGGACTTCACTCCAAAAACCCAAGTCTGGCTGATATAGTTCTTTGTGCTTTGGTCGGTAAGACACATATGTGCTCGATATGACTCACCCTGATGATTGTTGTCTTGTCGATAGGATCCTTTTTTTGTTGAGACTGTGAACTGCATCATGCCGATATGAATCCTTAGATAAAATTATATCGGTAAGACATTCACAACCTCTTGTCGATGCACTGAAAAATATGTGTTAGTATAAAATAACTTATGGGTTAGGAAGACCTATATAATCTCATGTAGATATGACTTTATTTATTCAAATGCTTGGGTTCAGGTGAATTTTATGGGACCAAATGGTAAATACTAACTAGAACATGGGCAACAAAGAAAAATACATCAATTTTATATTCATGATATGGGCCTCTTTGGAAAACTTTCATGAGTACAGACAACTATACAATTTTCAAATTTTATAGTTAACAGGAGGGTTAAGGGTAGATGTTTTAAGGGTTTAGGGTTAAGGGTGGAGGGGAGAGAGATAGAGGGAGTGAATGAGTGAGAGAAAGACCTAAGAGAGGGAGAAGGGGTAGGAGGGAGAGACTTGAGATTGAGTGAGTGAGTGAGTGAGAGATTTGAGAGGGAGGAAAGTAGGAGGGAGAGACTTGAGAGAGATGTCGGAAGGAGTGGCTAAGGGCAGAGGGCAGATCTTATGGCTGGCTGGCCTAGGGTCGAGGAGGAGATGAGGAGTGAGGGAGTGGAGGAGAGATCCAAGAGTGGAGAGGAAGCAGGATGGAGATCCTGAGGAGGAGGACAGAGGGGGAGTGGGGGGCCATGGGTAGAGGGTGATGGTTTATGGTTTAAGGTTTTATGGGTTATGGGTTTAGGGTTTCAAATTAAGTGGTGGTGGAAGAGATAGGAGGGGGGGGATAGAGGAGAGAGGGAGAGGGAGAGATGGAGGGGTTGTATGGGGTAGAGGGTAGAGGGTTTATTTAGGGGGTTTAAGAGTTAAGGGTTTTAGGGGTTTAGGTTTGAAAGAGGGAGAGGACATAGGGAATGGAGAGAGAGAGGAGCTGGAGAGGGGGGTGGAGGACGAGAGAGGGTGGATGGTGGAGGGAATAAGGGAGGAAGGAGGAAGGAGAGAGGAGGGAGGGAGAGGATAAAGAGGGAAACATGGAGGGAAGAGAGAGAGAGAGGGAGGGGTGGAGAGATGGAATGGTTGGAATGTATAGGAGGGAGAGAGAGAGAGAGAGAGGAGAGAGAGAGAGAGAGAGAGAGAGAGGAGAGAGAGAGAGAGAGAGAGAGAGAGAGAGAGAGAGAGAGAGAGAGAGAGAGAGAGGGGGTAGGAGGGAGAGACTTGAGAGAGAGAGAGGGTAGAGGGTTTAAGGGTTAAGGGTTAATGGTTATGGGTAGTGATGGAAATTGTTGTGACCTTTTCACACATCGCCCCATTGCATATGGGGACCCCTTAATTTTTGCTTTGTTAGGGTCTTTTGGCTTTGTTTTTCTATTGTCTCTCTTTGTTTTTTCTATATTTCTGGGGATGTACCCACTTGAATGTGAAATTTTGGCTAAGTAAGAGAATTAGGGTTTTGAATCTTCCAGCCAATTTGAAGTCAAATGGAGTGAATAAGTTGAAATATGTGTTTGGCAATTCAGTCAGCATGCTTCTAGCTAGTCCCCAACAAAATTTCATTGAATTCTGACAACTTATTATTTTTAGTAAATTCCTAATTTGGGACATTTTCCTCAGCACTGTTGAAGTTCTCTCCACCACACTGCATCCAGGACACGTCAAGCTACTTATTTGCAAATTTTGAGCTAAAATGGATGACTTTCTATTTTTAGCAAGTTCACCTTCAGGAGTTGTTTTTAGGATTTATATGTAAAGTTTTTCAATGCATGTTTGGAGATTCTTTCTAGGTTTTCTAAGACCTATGCAGTGATATAACATGCAAAATGAGACAATGAATTTCAGTATTTAGCCTTCAAAGGCTATTTTTAGGGTTTGCATGTTGAAATTTTCTTCGCATGTCTAAACATTCCTTGTGGGTTTTTCGAGGGCTTCACAACGGTATAACATGCAAACTAGGATCAGGACTTTTTCAGGAGCCATCTTTAGAGGCTATTTTTGGGGTTTGCATGCAGGACTTTTCAACGCATGTTAGGTTATTCCTTATGGGTTTTTCAAGAGCTACACAGTGATGTGACATGCAAGGCATGATGATCACTTTTTTGAGACTTACTATTTTTAGTAGGATCATTCTGGCAGCTTCCTAGCACCTCAGTATCATGAACAGAGTAAAGTGTAATAGAAATGAGGTCAAATGGAGGTCATTTGATCGACATGCAAGTTAGATTATCATTTCTAGCTTCGGTACCCAAAATGAGGGGTCAAACGCCAATTTTTGTTGAAAACCAGTGTATACCACTGTGATCAGTATCTTTCAAGTTATCCACCAGTAAAATTTGAGGGAAATTAGAGCACTTACTATTTATAGTAAGACACTTCTGAAATAGGCTATAAATAGTAAGTCAACATCAAAAGCCAGTGTGAATAGGAAATTTAACCCATGAGGATCATGTCATTCAGATTTCAAGTTAAATAGATTTGTGGAAGTCTCAAAATTAGACAGTTGCTATAAATAGTAAAAAACCTCTAGAAACATGCTATAAATAGAAAGTCAACATGAGATGGTAGTGTGAGCAACTTAACTAGGTCATTAGGGTCCTATGGTTGAAATTTCAGATCAATCAAAGCTTCAGAAGAGTGAAAAATTAGAGACTTACTAAATATAGTAAATAGGGGCTAACAAGCTTAAAAAAATGCCTAAGTTTGAGAAATTTGAAGTCCAACATGCCAAATGTGCCTTAGCTTGAGAGGCTAAATTGAAGATTTTTCTAAGTCCTCAAAACTTGAAGCTTGACCCTTGAAATGTGCCTAGGATGGGAGATGGAGTGAAAATTCCACTAAGTGTTGTGAATTTGAAGCTCCTGCCCTCATATGAGCCTTGGCTACTTGGGTTTGATGGAAAATTCTTCTAAGTTATTGAAATTGGAAGTAGACATGGTGAAATGCGCCCTAGCTTGAGAAATGATTGTAAATTTTACTAAGTCTTTCATACTTGAAGCACATCCACCCAAATGCGCCCTTGAAAGGAGATAGCATGAGAAATTTAGTTAAGTCCTTGAAATTTGAAGCTTGACCATCTATATGCACCTACGGTAGAGAGGAAGTGATAGAAAGTTGACCAAGTCTACTAAATTGGAAGCAAGGACCCTAGAATGTGCCCTTGAGCATGATGGGTTGAGTAAACTTGACAAAGTATAGAAAACTTGAAGCTTAGCTAGTCATATGTGCCCAACTTTGGAGGAGGAGTTGGAATTTTTTTCTAAGTGTCCAAAACTTGAAGTATGACCCTCTATATGCACCTTGACTTAAAAGAGGGGTTGGAAATTTCTCTAAGGCATCAAGATTTGAAGTAACCCATGATATATGCGCCTTGGAAGGTTGGAAGACCATGAAAAGTTTCTAAGTACTAGAAAATGGAAGCTAGCCATGTCATATGCGCCCTAGGTAGATTGGATGCCATGAATAAATATTCTAATTGTCACAAAATGAAAGGTCTAGGCCCCAAATGCGCCTAAACTTGGAGGAAACCTTGAAATTTCTCTAAGTATGCAAATTGGAAGTAAGGACCCCTATATGTGCCCTAGGTAGATTGGATGCCATGAGGAAATATTCTGAGTATTCTAAATTGAAAGTGGAAGCCCTTATATGTGCCCAAGAGGATATTGGAAGTTAGAAATTTTCACTAAGGCGTGGAAACTCAAAGTACACACCTTGAAATGCGCCTTAACATGGAGATGGATTGGAAATTTGTCTAAGTCCCTGAAACTTGAAGCTTAGGTAGTCATATGCGCCCAAGCAAGGAAGGAAGATAGGAAAATTTTCTAAGTTATGAAAATTGGAAGCTCAGGGTCTTAAATGCGCCCAACCTTGAGGAGAAGAATGTTAAAAATTTGTATGGTAAATAAACTCAAAGCTTGAAGGGTCATATGCACCTAAGAGTTGAGGAGGAAGTTTGATATTTTCTAAGTGTTCAAAACTTGAAGTAGTTACCTCGATATGTGCCTTGACTTGTGGGGGGAGTTGGAAAATGTTCTAAGTGTTGAAAATTGGAAGTAGAGACCCCTATACGCACCTAAGCCAATGGAGGAGATGAAAATTCAACTAAGGCATCAAAATTGGAAGTAGACCCTCTCATATGTGCCTGAGATAGGAGGGATGCTTGGAGAGTTTCCTGAATAATGAATTGAAAGTTGAACCCTGCAAATATGCCCAGATAGGAGGAATAAGAATAAACTTTGGTGAGAAATATTTTTCTAAGGTATAAATTGCAAAAATTAAAAGTACCCCTTCGTCTATGGACACATGAATTTGATGTTTTCTAAGGGGAATTCTCTTCTGGGTACTGGATATCTTCGATAAAGAAATGATTTTGAAATTCTTCATGCCCTGATGGACACTTTATGATGGACGTTTTACTCATGTGCTTGGTTGTTGAATTTTCTATAGGCAATAAATTATTTCTAAGGCAGATGGGTTGGAAATTTGGCTAAGGCATGAGGAATTTGAAGATGAGGTTTGCTAGAGGGAAACAACGAATCCTATTAGATCCAGGGATCACTCAGGCTTTGGAGATCAAAACATGGAGATTGGTTAAGTAAAGTGAAGTTATACTATAAGTGTTATGATGCTCTTATTTTATTTGTTTTGCAGGATGAATATCGAGACCAAGGTAGGAGGACTTGAAGTGATGGAGCAAATACTTCGGGACAATATTGCAACTGTAGGATGAAATAAGGTTACATGTTTGAAGCCCCTCCATGATGTATCACTTATGCCCAAATCATGAAGGGAGATGTTATCAGAAATGGCTAAGTCTTGCACCCAACACAATCAGACAAGTGGCAAGGAGGAATGATTGAATCCAAGACAAGAAAATCTTTCAAGTTCAAGATGGAGGAAAAGATGAAGGCCCAGGTGTTGGAGACTAACATCATGAAAAATTGAAGAACAAAGTAGAGAAATTATCCTAAAGTGTAAATTCCTTCGATGACCCAGAGGATGTTCTCCAACATGCTTCACACAACTTAGGATGCAGTGACAGGAAGGAGAAAATCATTGTCAATCAGGAGAAAGAGGTTACATGCTTGAAGTTAGATCAAGAACGTGCTTGCCATACCAAGTCCAAGAAATTGAAGCAATGGAAACTAGAATCACCAAGTTTGTAGTTAGAAGAACAAAAAAATAATGAACACATTTCTAGACAAGAATTTTCTAGAAGGATGGTGGACATTAATGGCTCATTTATTACCCCTCTTCTTGGTGGCAGTTTTTAGGGTTAGGTTTTATGTGGCTCAGTCTGAGCCCTTCATTGTAATTGAATCTAAGTCGTCGATTATTCTGGGCCAACTATAAAAGGAACATCCCCCCACTCATTTGTAATTCATTAGATTAGCTCAAAGATAGGAAGATAGGGAGACAACTTAGAGATAGCTTAGTATAGACTAATAGTGTAGATTGAAGAGGAAGGAAAAATTTCTCATTGAATATTTTGTAAGAAGTTGTTGTGAACACTCTCTCAGCAAAAATATTTTTCATTGATTATTATTTCATCTTTTGTTGTGAGCAGCTAGCAAGATTTCTTCATCCTTCTAATTCAAATAGAATCTTAACGTAGAATAAGTTTCATTTCATGCACGTAGGTGATAGTTGTGGAATGAGGTGTTTAATTTAAGCAAGCTTCGTTAAATCCATACCACTAGCAGGCTCACTGATGGTGGGTTCACCTTGTGTGGTCAACTGGAATATTGAGGACTTAACTTCAATTATGCTGGTATGCGTCGTTCTGATAGTGTCTCCATTGTTGAATTATAATTTGAACATTTTTAGTTACTTCCCTTGAATATTGCACCAGTTCTATGGAGGCTATCCAAAGTGAGGCAAAGCGGAGCTTGGTTGAAGTCTACAAGAATTGAAAACCATGTCCCATGCCTTAGAGTAGATTAGAGCTTTCTTATCACTGCAACAATTTCAATTCAATACTTTTTTGGTTAGTTTAGGAAACAAGAGCTTTATAGACAAACCTTTCAAGCATTCAAGTTCCTTTCTCCATTGTTGAACAATTTCATAAGTCCCCTTGAAATACGAGCAAAATCACATCGAGTGAATTGAGACTATCCACTACATGAAGGAACCTTGGAGTTGAACGCATGAACTCTCTCACAATCTTAGCATGCTGGATACTTTATTCAACAGACGATAGAGTCATCATTGGAAACTTTATTATGTGTTGTTGCAGTCACAAAAAAAACATCAACAGAATTGATGGAGCTTCAAAGTTTTATCCTACCTTATGTCTCTAGTCATCCATGGTGTTTGGGAAAAGCCTAAAGTTGGGGTTTTACCTTTGTCTTCTTGTAAAACCCTAGTATTATCTTACGCCTTAGGAAGGATCTATTCAACCATTTCTTTTTGGAAGGTTTTAAAACATCTTAAGTCCCATCGCTTTGTCTAGGTCTGGCCCCCTTTTGTTTTATCATTCGCTTGACTTTGTTTCTCCTAAGTCTTGGATGGTCTCATGCTCCCTCATTTGAGTGACAACTTATGACATTTTTTTCATTGGCCTAGTGATGTCCCCTTATTCCTTTAATAAATGTTTTCATTTTGCAAAGGGACAAGTTTGCATGACTGTTGATCAATCATCATTTGATCTCAACCATTCCCTTCCATCCCACAATGACCCCACCACACCATCTTGGTTGATCACGATATCACATGTGGGCACCATGTGTCTCATCTAGTGAAGTTGAAGGAACGATGGAAATACTTTGGTAAATTAATCTAACTTTAATACATTATGTAGCAGGTTACTAAAGCATTTGTGAGATGCACATTTTTCAAATCAATGGAGTTTTTGTGATCTCAGTGGGGAAGATGCTCGATGGTTAATGACAAAGTTGGTGACTGTGTTAGATGAACTAGATTGCCGATGGTTGAAGATCAACGGTTGCCTGCCATTATGTGATCATAAGTTGCGAGGTCTTTATCGATCATGATATTGTGGGCAAGAACCACATGGATTTTGTTGGTAGCATATAGTATGGTGGGCCCCTTGTTGTCATGATGGAGATTGTGTCAGCTTGATTTGAAAGCAATTGTTCGATGACCTAACTAAGGTGAAGGATTGATAGCTAATATTTTAACCTGCATCAGATATGAATGGAGCCATTCATGCACTGTGTGAGTGAGCTTTAATGGTGTACATGACATCTACTGCCCTGGTTTGATCGAAATAAAGCAACTATTCTTCTGCTTTTGGTATCACAAAGCATTCAAAACATCTTTGTGGAGCAGTGGCAGAGTCGAGGACGAAGTCACAAGTTGTTAAAACAAGGATTTGGGTTTACACAAGCGCAAAGCCATGAGTTCAGTTTCTGTATCTCTTGGTTATTCTGAATTTGAATTTGGGGAAAATTTGTTGTGTGCTTGTCATAGAACTTATTGATAATTGTTTTAGGGCTATAGGTTAACTGAATTGTGGGAAATTCTAAAGTTTTTTTCTATAATTTCATATTTTGTTTAGCCCTAGTCTGTCTAAGGTTTGAGATAGCAAGGAAGCCCTAGTTTACTCAAGATGGCACCAACAAAGCAACACTCTGGCCAGATTGATTATTTAAGTAGAAACCTATATGATGACTTCCTAGATCAATTTCCCTTGTCAAAAAATGATAGGAAGAAGGGATTGGTTTTGATGCGAGGAAAAACCCTAGGGGAGGGATTAGTGTATAATTGTTCCAACATAGCCGATGCTAGGGTTCCTCTTACAGGTTTGGAGATGTTCAGATTGTGGTTTGGACAGAGGAATTTTCCTCACCCCTTTTCAAATGGTTGGATGTATGATATGGGGAAGCTAGTGATACCAAATTTGTTCCCTGATGTAGACTTGCTTAGGGTAGTGGTTGCATGATATGACCCTATCACACAGGTAATCAGAGCTAATGATGGAAGGGTTTTGTTAAGCATTAATAGAGAATAATTCTAACAGGTTTTTGATTTGAGTGAGCCTAGTATGTACTTGGTTCCTATCAATCTTGAGGAAATGAAGTAGGAGTATGGGAAGTTGAAATCACTCTTTAGAGCTAAGCTGCTCCCACCTCATTTGGATAGGGCAGGAGGTTTGAGATTCTATATTAGCCCTAGTGACCAGGAACCTTTCAGATTGAATTTCTTTGCAAATAATTTCTTGGCCACTTTTTACTCACTATGCCTATCCTAACATAGTGATGCCTATTGCTTATATGTTCATGGGGGTGCAAATACAACACCCTAACTTCTCTGTGACTTATGATTTTGCTTCTTTGTTGGCTGAAAGGATACATGAAGGGTTGTTAAAGTTACAACAAAATGATACAAGCACCCAATTCTTCTGGTATTCTATGTTAATGTATATGTTCTTGTACAATAAAGTTGATTTCTTCTCTGAGAAGATGGAATTAAGGCAATTGGTTGATGGAGAAAGATTTCCAGTATAGATGTGGACTACAAATTTATCATATAATAAGGAAAACACTAGTTATGTGCATTTTTGCAATTGTTTTTCTTCTAGATTGAGAGCCAGGCTAATGGTAAATGTACCTAGGATTCCTGAGGGACTGCATGATTTCCTCAGACCAAAAGGGAGGAGGCCAAAATTGAAGGTTTTCCATAACTAGGGTGACATTATTCCATACCCAATCAACACTTTCTTGAGGGTGTATGGTTTTCAAGGGACCCCTCATATATTTCCATACAATGTGCCACTGATGGTGGGATTTGTAGAGGTTATGTGTCAAATTGGTTGTATCCATGAGGACAACCTTACTGGGAAGGGTAAAGGAACATTTTTCCCAGATTATATAGTGGTGTCAAATTTTGTCTTTTTGAAAGGAGGTTGGGTGCACTTTGGGAAATTCTTTGAAGACTATCATTTAAGGTGTGGTCCTAAGTGGCAACATGATCCTGAGGGTTTCTTTTCCCTTTTCAAACAAAGGATAAAAGGTGTTAAGTTTGTGCATGAGTTCAACTTTCCTGAGGACTTGATTAGAAATGAATTTGACCTAAGCAAGCAAGAGTTGAACATGGATAATTGGATAGCTTATGATAAGCTATTGGCTATTGTGCACAAAATGGATCCAAAGTATGATCCATTATTGGAATTCAATCCATACCATAAGAAAATTGACTTTCTGATGGAGAACTTCAAAGAAATCATGGGAATTTTGAGGACTAAGAAGATAAACTTGGAGTTGAGTATGGGTATACAGGAGCAAGGTGCTAGGCCAATTGAAACGAGGCCAACATACAAACCTATAGGAAAGAGGCCTATTTATAGGAGGAAAAGCGATGATAGTGGTGATGACGAAGAAGAGGACAAAAAAGGGAAACAAATAATGAAATTGCCTACACAACCAAGTCCAAAATTCAAAACACCTGAGGTAATTAAGATCATTGATTTAGAATCATCACCTAAGGATAGTAGCTCACCACCACCATCCGAACCAAGCCCTAAGAGGCAAAAAACTGATCAACCACATGAGGATTTGGTGGATGAAATTGTTGTCATTGATCAGGACATGCAGATTGGTATGCCTTCCCCTCCTAGGCCGGCTAAGTTGGTTCTATCCAATTTGGATATGAAAGGTAAATGTATGCAAGATGCAAGAATAGAGGCATGTAAGGAGTTTCTAGATGATAATGCATTTGTAAAAACTCTTGTCTTCTTGCAATTGGTATGGAGAATGAAATTGGAAGAATACCAGGATAAGTGTAAGAAGAGAAGAGAATTGAGACCTGACAGGTCAGACCAAGAGAATGATGATGAAGTGAAAGCTAAATTAATGGATGAATTTAAGAACATCACTCCTGAGGAAGGGAGAATGCTGGTAAGTCAGGTTGGTGTTTTAATTTTTCCTGAACAAGACATTGCAGATGCCATAGCTTTTAATGCTATTATGAAGTCCAAGCATCCCTTGCAACATTCTTAAGAAGAGGTCAAGGAAACATTGAAAGATTCCACTTTCAGTGAAGAATATAAGACCTTGGCAATTTGGGCATTGGCCCTTCAAGGGAGAAAGCCAAATTTTACTGATATTAGCCCAAATTTAAGAGGAGGGTTAATAATAAAGAGGGCTTCAAACACCTCAACCACTGAGGTCACTAATTTGACTATAAATGTGGCCAAATTGGCCCAAAAGACTATTGAAAGAGAGGAGGTTGAAAAGAAAAGCCTAATGGAGAAATATAATCTCCTGATTGAGGAATATAGCAAGATGCAGCAAAGGAATATTGAGCTACAGACTGAGGTGGATAGGTTAAGGTACAAATAGATTGGGGAGACATCAAGTGCTCCAGGGATCAATACATTTCCTTCCACATTAGGGTTAGTTCCTCCTGCTTCTACTATTGTTTCCACACCAGGGTCTCCCAGTCAAACTCCTTCCCTCAACCCTTCTTTGGAACAAATTGATGAAGAAATGGAATACTCTGTTGATCCTTTCAAGAAGCATCTAGTGCATAAAATTGAAGAATTACAAGCATCTTTGAAGGTAAGTGAGGAAGGAGCCCTTCTAAAACAAAAGGAGGTTGTTACTACTGTATTAAGGCATTTGAATGAGAAGGTAGATAATAGATTGTCATCTATATATTCTTTATATTCTTTATTATTAGATGCAATAAAGAATATTGATAGGGATCAGGAAATAGTGATACCATTAATTGAAAATTGGATCCCTAGGGCCAATGATTTAGACATAATGTATAAGGCCTCAAGGTTTGATATAAATAATAGGCCCCAATAATTAAGGCCTACTCAAGTGTTAGTTAAATCATTGAAAGGTTTTTAGACCTTACCAAATGACTTGAGTAGGAAGATCAAGGAGTTGGTGAAGAATTTTGATGATTGGGGCAACACATTGTTACCTGACATAATTGATGAGCAAGGGAATATCAGGTCACTCCAACAGTGGTAGGATCAGGCAAATGAGGTCATCAATGATCAAATTAAATTAATTTGTGATGACTCAGATTATGCTTTCTTGGTGAACTATATGGACAAAATCATTAGCACCGGCTCGTTCTTAGAATCTTTTGAAAGCGAAGAAAATTAGGTAGTAGTTAAATACACACCTTATAATGTCAAGGTGAATAAGGTAAGTAATTTTCATTGGCCAAATGATGAAGAAAACTAGAAATGGGTAAATAAATATTTAACTAAGGAAGATTAAAAGGAGTGGGCTGCTAACGGTTGGAAAATCAGCTGTTGCAGTTACAAAAGATTCCATTTTTGTTTTTGGTGGCAATCTAGGGGTGGGATTCTTGAGGTTTTCTGCTACTGCATCAACCATTGCTAGCAAGCACTATGAAAAAGAATATTCTCTAGGGTGATTGATGTTGTAATGATTTTTGGAATATCACCAGGTGTTTTAATTGGCTGGTGACACATGTACTTTCTAGCCCGATGCTTGTTTGATCCTTCATTTTCTATAAGAAGGATTTCAAGGCCAGAAGTATGGGTTAGCAAGTTAGATATTTTTTGGTCGAGTCTAGGTAGAGTTGCAGAGCAAAATTGTAAAGTTCAATGGTGTTAAGGAAAATGCAGTTTAGGTTTTGAGTCATTCTATAGTAGGTTTTGAATTCATGAGGATTTGGTATTTTATGACAGTACTAGCATTTGAATTGAAATGATTAATTCAAACTCATGTCTCTCCATTGTACATGCATATCTTAATTTTGAATAAGATAATCAAGGGTTGTCTCATTCATCTCACTATTGTGGTGTGTAAGATTTTTGTTTTGGCTTTAATTCAAGGAATTAATTAAAATGCTTGAATGGGATTGTAGGTGGATATGTTTTGTATAAGGATTTGATAAGTAGTATTGGGTTAGAATACATGATGAAATTGTAGAGCAATGTTCTCAACGATCTTATATGCTATGTATTAAATCTATCATAAACCCTTAGATGTTTATGAATTTGACTTCCCCAATGGATATATGGCACTGATCTAAGTTGTACTAATCTATATGGTTTAGTATTTGTTTGTTTTTACCTAGAGCTTGCTACAAATTGCAAATCAATGACTATTTTATACTACGGAATGTGTTGTAGTTATCTCATGCTCCAAATAGTTGATATTACTGATGAACAACCAATTCTATTTGGTATTATCCTATTACATTGAGCTATTAAATGAGATTATCTACTGTTGTTTATGATAATGGTGTAGAGGTTGTAAACGCATTAAGGGATCACCCTCCCGTGTCTTGTAGAGCCCAAAGTGTAGGAGGTCTTTTTAAAATCCTCTTCAGTTGGTCCAGGTCCTTCGAGCTGCCCTTGATTGGAATTGGAAATTTCATAGGTAGATTAGAAGACCAACTTGGTTATAGTAAAAATAAGTAACATGCACTTCAAAGTTTTGTTTTCTGTGTTCTATTTTATTCTGCCCTGTGTTTCTGGTCATCTATGGTGTTTGGGAAAAGCCTAAGGTTGGGGTTTTACCTTCATCTTCATGTAAAACCCTAGTGTTCATCTTACACCTTGGATGGGATCTATTTGGCCGTTACTTTTTGGGAAGGTTTTAAAATGACTTAAGCCCCATAACTTGGTCTAGGCTAGGCCCCCTTTTGTTTTATCATTTTATTTCCTTTGCCTGACTTTATTTTTCCTAAGTCTTTTGTTGGTCCTATGTTCCCTCGTTAAAACAACTTATGTCATTGTTTGTCGTCAACCTAGTGATGTCCCCTTATTCCTTTAATAAATTTTTTTATTTTGTAGAGGGAGAAGTTCACATTGTCGTAGATCAATCGTCATGTGA
>VDFB02105785.1:257515655-257590700 GCA_007258455.2 Sequoia sempervirens | reverse complement strand
ATGGGTAGAGGGGAGAGAGATAGAGGGATTCAGTGCTAGAGGGAGGGAGTGGGAGAGAGATAGAGGGTTAAGGGTTAAGGATAGTGTTGTTTTTACTGGAACCAAGTTGGTCTTCTAATCTACGTATGGAATTTCCAATTCCAATCAAGGGTAGCTCGAAGGACTTGGACCAACTGACAAGTATTTTCAAGACCTCCTACACTTTTGGCTCTACAAGACCCCGGAGGGTGATCCCTTAATGCGTTTACAACCTCTGTACCATTATCGTAAACAACATGAACAACAATAGATAATCTCATTCAATAGCTCAAGATAATAGGATAATACTGAATAGAATTGACTGTTCATCGGTAATATCAACTATTTGGAGCATAGATAACTAATAACTACAACACATTCCACAATGTAAAATAGTCATTGATTTTCAATTTGTAGCAAGCGCTAGGTAAATACAAACAAAATAATGAACCATACAAATTAGTACAACTTAGATCAGTGCCATATATCCATTGAGGGAGTCAAATTCATAAATATCTAAGGGTTTATGACATATTTAATACATAACATATAAGATCCTTGAGAACATTGCTTTACAATTTCATCAACATGTATTCTAACCCAATACTACTTATCAAATACTTATACAAAACATATCCGCCTACAATCTCATTCAAGAATTTGAATTAATTCCTTGAATTAAAGCCAAAATAGAAATCATACACACCACAACAGTGAGATGAACGAGACAACCCTTGATTATCTTATTCAAAATTAAGATATGCATGTACAATGGAGAGACATGAGTTTGAATTAATCATTTCAATTCAAATGCTAGTACTGTCATAAAACATCAAATCCCCATGAATTCAAAACCTACTACAGAATGACTCAAAACCTAAATTGCATTTTCCTTAAAACCATCGAACTTTACAATTTTCTCTGCAACTCTACCTAGAATCGACCAAAAAATATGTAACTTGCTAACCCATACTTCTAGCCTTGAAATCCTTCTTATAGAAAATGAAGGAGCAAACAAGCATCAGGCTAGAAAGTACCTCTCATTTCACATGCCTTTCTTCACAAAACTCTTGAGGACAACAACTATACCTTCTTTATTTCTCATCCTACGCCCTATTCATGAATCCTACAATTACAACAGTATCGATGGGGCCTCTTACACAAGCTACAGTAATCACAAAAAGTGTAAGAGCCCCTTTATATCATGTTTGGACTACAAAACCCTCAAAAATAGGGTAACCGGGCTGTATGCAAAGAAATGAAGCTTTCTAACTCAAATCAATGCCTTAAGCCCTCAAATCATATTCAAATCAAAGCTAGCACATATTTTCACAACTTGGAATTGATTTCACATCAAAATATGACTGCATGTGACTGCACAGTGCTGCATAATAGGAAAAATATAGAAATTTTGAAGAAAAACATAGATTTTTTAATGTCAAGAGCTTGTATTTTAAATCCTCAACCATCAAAAATCATTACAATGATCACTTTATGCCTTTTAAAGGCCTTTACATGTCAACCATTGAACAACCACCTCTACAACTGAATTTTTAATATTTTATGATCACATGAAACATAAAACACACTAATTTCAAGGTTGTTAGCATCACTATTGAAATGTTTTAATTTTTTGACCTTTCAAACATTAAAAAGTACATCATTAAATTAATTATGTAATGGCATAAAAATTAAAAACATCATGAATTAATTATGTAACCACATAAGTCAAATATAATTCTATGAAGAAATTAATAGCAAATAGATAATATAATCGCATAACTCATAAATTTCAATGTCATTGATCTTCTTCTTCATCTAAATCTTTGTTTGTATCATCTGATCTAGATTCAACATTGTAAGGATTGGTCATATCATCATCATTTTCATTGATATCAGTTTTGATAATGTTGTCATCCACATAGATATCATCTTCATGAACATTAACTCCTACATAATCATGATCTAGTTCCTCCTCTTCGATGTCTTTGTTAGGGACATCATCAACTAAGTGTTGATCATGATCATCATCTACATCATCTTCTAGTTCTTTGGTATCTTCTTCTACCACCACATTATAATTTACTGGCCTTCCTCTTGGATCATGTATAACAAAAAATGACCAACCTGATTTACGTGGAACCTTTGAGTAAAATACCTGCTCACATTGCCTTGGAAGAACATAGGGCTCATTTCAGCTCGCTCGATCAACCTTGTATTAACCATGGTAAATCCATTATCATGTTTAATAACAATTCTCTCAGGATCATTTCATTCAATCATAGTCTGTACCATAGGATGACGAACAAAATTAATCTAAAGGACTTAAAGTCACACTCAAGTATATCATCCAAAATCCCATAGTATAGATTTTCTGAGACTTTTGGATGTATGTCGCTTCTAAATGAAACATTAGTCACCTGAAAGACTGCAGTTATACTAGAATCACAATTTTTCTTCATGTCATCCAATATTTTGATTTGAAATTTATGGCCATTACACCACACAACCTTGTGGTGTTTCACCTGCAATATGTCAAACATGTAAAAATTATTGCACTATCATCAATTGATAAACACATTTATTATTGGCCGAATGTATGCAAAGAAAAAAATCTCAGCATATATATACATCAATATAATTGAAAATAATTAAATAATATGGGTGATTAATATATTTATATGTACTTTTTTATCTCTTAAACCATATGCTAAATCAATTTTCCTTTGTGTAACATTGGAATCTCCATTACGATGAGCTTCTTTAACCAATAAAGCCACACCTTCCCATGTTAATGCACGACCAAATTGTTGACATCGTTCAATCCATACCGTCATCCAATCAAGATTTTTTGTGATGTACAAATGTAGTGCATCCCACTCTCGACCAACTGTATCAAAAAAATTTGAAATTCATAAATGATGTATAATTAGTTAAATACCATAGTATACGACCTTAATTTATAATTGATGTATATTGAAGATTAAAAATTAAATAAGTACAATATACATAAAAACCATATGTAAAATATATTCCAATTAATTTCCATGGTCATCTTATAATTACCTCTCACTTTCATCAATCTACCTTTCCCTATTAGGTATTCCCATTTGAATTTGTTAATGGATTTGGGATCCCAAATGTGATCTACATGGATCTTTGC
Organism: Sequoia sempervirens; assembly: GCA_007258455.2. NCBI lineage: Eukaryota > Viridiplantae > Streptophyta > Pinopsida > Cupressales > Cupressaceae > Sequoia > Sequoia sempervirens. The sequence goes on along the minus strand of VDFB02105785.1, from coordinate 257,587,519 downwards.
TGCAAATTTAGGAAGATATTCACTAATGTACACCATGGTCTAGTATACCATATATCCCTCCACCATAGAACCCTTAGGATGTGCTCTTTGTCTAACCAAAGCCTTCAAAAATTTCAAGTGTCTCTCAACCATCCACATTGACCTTGTGTGCACAAGTCCACATAATTCAATCTTTTCAACTTGGTGTATGAGGTAGTGTCTTGTGCATTGAAAAATGTTGAAGGTAGACACTTTTGCATTTCACACATTAGACAAAGAATTTTTCTCTTCCAATAATTTATATCTTCTTTATGGATTTATTTAGATGATAGCCATCTACAAGTGATTCAAGGCGCATATATATTAATGAGATTTAACAAAAAAATACGGTATATTACATAACAAGTAAAACAAATGACAATTATAAGATGTATACAACGGATTGAACAAATATCGCTACTTACCTCATGTATTTTCCAAGATCATATATAATTTGCTTGACATTGTTGTCAAAGTTGTCTGGGAGAGATAGAGGTAGAATGTACTGCAACAATTATAAATTGATCTTTTCATTATTTTTCCAAAAGTAGTAAACATAATACACTGAAAAGTACATGCATTATACAAGTGTATATAATATACTAGAATAATTACCTTAATGAAGGTATGCCAATCATGTGTTTTCATCCCTAACCCAAATTCACCTTTCTTTATTATTATATTGTTTATGTTCGCAGCAAATCCTGTGGGAAATCAATTTTTTCATATGACTTCTTTTATAGCATTGATTTGCTGCTCCGTTAATAACCAAGGAAGGGAACCTATATTAATTTGGTCTCCATCGCTATTTAATTGAATGACATTTTTCATTGCATGATTGGCTTCCTGAATGTCACTACAAATTTTGAATTTTTTTTCTTTGTCATGCCTTCCATCTAATATTTTCCATAATGTTTCTGTTATATTCTTTCTGATATGCATTATATCAAACAAATGCACAATTTGTAGTTTCTCATAGTAGGGAAACCTACTAAATTGTCTGGGATAACTTTTCAGTCCCTGTGGAAGCCGACCATTAATGCCTTGACGACCTTCAAGAAGCATATAAGTTAAACAAATTAACAATGACAATTATTGTCAATTACAGCATGAGTAAGCACAACACAATATAAAAATATAAATTTAAAACATATATATGATAGATAAACAATTTGATCCAATGTATAACCTTGACGATTAATTCTATTATATTCCAATTTCCATAGCGAGGTGTCATTCTTCGTGGTTTTGATGTAGTCTCTTCTTTCCCCTTGAAAAGATGTTTTTCAGTAGTTCAATACTTATGATTTCTATGGAGGAAGTTCCTATACTCATCAAACACTTGCTTTCCTAAACTTGTTGAACAACAAGATTTCATCTTTGGACCAAAAATTGGACATGCAAATTTTTCCTTTGTTTGAAGACCTGCAAGATCATATATAATTGGATTAAATATGTAAATTTTTATAATTATATATAATGAATAGATTATTTTAAAAAGATGAATGGTATCTACTTCATAAAATTAAATATTGTTAAAGTGCAGTCGAATGTTATAACATACCACAAAAATGTGTTAGCCCTAAGGCATCATGAATTTTCCATACAAGCATTGCATAGAATTGAAATTGTCTTTGTCCAATTGGTCTAGAGACATCATACATAGTGATGCCATTCCATAACTTTAGTAAATCTTCGATAAGAGACTCGATATATACATTCATATCTTTAACTTGGTACTTACCTAGTTGAATGAACATAAAAATTACATAATTATTATAACCATTTTACTGCAATATATAGAAATTAATGCATATGACTATTGAATAAAAAAATTGTAAGTCATTATGCAACAAATAAGACAAATGAGATGCTACTACATTAAATAAAATTGATGTAAACAAATACCTGGAACAATCATTGACAACATTATGTGCTCCCTCTTTATTGACATCCATGGAGAAATGTTATTGTTGATAACAAAAATAGGCCATACTGAGTAAATAGATCTCAACTCTCCAAAAGGATTGACACCGTCTGCTCCCAATGAAAGTCTAAGATTACAAGGTTCTTCTTTAAAGTGTGGCCATTTTTCCTCCATGTCCCTAAATGCAGAACCATCCACAGGAATTCGAAGAATGTCATCTCCACTTCTATTCCATGCATGGTAATCCATAAATTGCACTAAGCTTTCGCACCTAAATAATCATTGCATACATGGAATAATGAGAATATAATGAAGAACCTTACGAGGCATCTTTTTTGTTAGTTGATCTATTTGATATCTACTGATATGACATTCCAGGAATTCTGTTGCGAATTCATGTTGTTTATGATATATAATATGATCATTGGGACATGCATCTATTGCTTGATACTCCATTATGATATCTTTATAATGCTAGATAAATCTTGGTATGAGTGAGGTAAAATATTTGATGGTGGTAAAAAAAATTCACCAATCAATCTACAACAAAATTTTTTTGTTAATATAAAGAATATTAATGGTACATATTTCATCCTTTATTTAATAGTGATGAACTAACAACAATTAAAATAGATGAAAAAAGATGACATATATGACATACCTTAACATCTGTGAGATTGCTATGTTTGATAAACCATTCATAACCTTCAAGTTCAATAGCAACAATATAGTAGAGAGAAGAGTTGTTTGGGAGCCTTCATAAAGGGGCTCATATGCCTTCTCAAGTATAGGTAAATCATGAACATCATCAAAGTCATCTTGATCATCATGATCAACTCTTCCACTAAATGTGTCATGGATCAATGTATCTATACCATCATCTTCAACTATGTTTTCTGGCGCATGATCATCTTCTTCCATAGGATCATTAACTTCATCTTCGATATTCATAGCTCTGTGTTCGTCCGCTTGAAAACCACATTCTTTGGGCTGTGATAATCCATATCATGTGCCCTAGGGCACCCCAACTTTATAATAATGATAGACACAAATAAACCATGATCATGATCAAGTGATTATATATATAATGTTAAAATTATATAAACATTACAAAGTCAATCAATGTAAACACATATAATGAACAACTTACCAATGGACGATAATCATACCCCCTTTCAATGTGACCATGCTGCCTACAATGTTTCTCAACTGTTGTAATTAAAAGTCGTCTCGTCTTTAAGACCTTTCAATTATTGCAAGGACAATAACATTTTCCATCACCCTTTCTTTTCAATCTATCCCACAATCTATCAAGTGTCTCTTCATTTTATTCTAGACTAATATTATTTGACATGATTTTTCTTTACCAAGCTTGACTATTTAGATCTTCAAAAAATACCAAACTCACACTCCAATAATTTTTATTCATATATAGGTAACAAAATCTAATAATTCTTATATTTTACACCAAAAAAATTTGGCATGCAACCACCCTTGCAAAAGAGAAGATAGTATGAAGTTAATGACCCTAAAAAACACTTTACAATGCTAATTCCAAAACTTATTAAATTCTGATTTTACTATAATTTCCAACCATTAGACTCCTAAAATCATAATATTGAACTTGATCACAAACTTCCTACAATGATGGAGGTAGCGAGCTAGTAAGAGAAAGTGACCCATTCCTAAGGAGCAACAAGTCAGAATCATCATTGCTAATATCAATACGGATTTATCCTTTTTAGTTAAAGATGCAATGTGTCACTTCTTATGTTGAGCTTATCCCTAGGCCCCTCAACATCGAGAGAGCCCTAATCACACAAGGAAGCACATACTAGTGGAATTTGGAAAATAAATGACTAGGTGACTAAAACTTTTAGTCACAACAACTAAAAATGACTAAATTCTGCTTTTTTTTGGCAACTCAGCTATAAATGAGTAAATAAATTGCTAGTTTGGTCATTGATTAAAAATTATTTAGTCATACAAATAAAAATAACTAAATAGTCAGTCATTTATTTAGTCACAATCCATTTGAATAAATCATTTAAGGAATCAAGAATATAGCCCCCCAAAATACTCTAAAACTTTTGTCAAAATCTTATTTTCAAGTGTAGCCCACCAAAATGGAGTTTTCATTTTAATAAACATACTCTAAAACATTCATCAAAACATTATTTTCTAGCATAGACTGCCAAAATGGAGAAGTGTTTCAGTAAAGAATGACAAAGAGCGGTGAAGAGATGTGCATGAAAGGAGGCATAGGATTCATTGATGCTTATCTCATTCCTGCTTTGGTCTACAAATCTTACATTGTTCTCACTACTATTTGTAATCTAGTTGTTTACTTGAGATATATTTGCATAATCTCAAATTCCTTTAGAGGCTTTTGAAGTATTAATGTATCCTATATAGGGTTTAGAATGATTTATTTTAATTAAAAAAATAAATAAATGATGTATTTCCCTATAATTAGATAATGTGGAGATCTCCTAAATCTGCCCTAACACACTACCCTCTTTGGTACTGTATTCATTACTCTAGCTACTAGGGTTTTGCATTTGACATATTTAATATCTTCATGACCGTGGCTTTTAAATAAATCTCAATCTTTTCTTTAATCCTTTTCATGGTAAACCTTGAGTTCCATAATCCACCTTCAATCTCTTCTAAGAACGTTGTCTTAATCTAGACTGCATAGTATGCATATAAAGAAAGTCCTTCATACCTGCCATTGTTCCAAACCACCACTCATTGCCTTGCTTGAAATGTTGCCTCGATAAGCACAATAGCATGTTTTAAAATCATGGTTGCCAGTGATTGACCATTAAGGTCACCACTTTCATCAAGATACAATGATAATTTTGTCTTCAAACTCAAGGCATTATGTAAGATACCATTGTGAATTATTTGTTACGTACGATTTGATTTTCTTGCACATTTTCTACTTTGCTAACTTCCTTTAAAACTGGGTATTGCACCCTTAGCTGCAATCTCAAATAGCTCACTCACTATCACTTGAAGATTCCTTTCATGAACATCCTTCCATAAAATCAAACTATGCCCTATAGACTGCCTACTTACTACAAGGGATTCATTGTTTCATGGTATTGTAGATCTTAAGATCCTTCAACCTTATTAACACTGCTTCACAATCCACAAGGTATTATTCACTATTCTCCCATCTTTGATGAGTCTCAAAACACTGTTCAAACATGCAATCCACTACCTCCATTATACATTAATGGATAAGAAGAAACATTGAACCTATGATTACCACTGTTACTTCATTTGGACAATCATTCCCTAATTGCATTTTCCTTGTCTAACACTACCAAAAGCATTTAAAAAACCCTTAAGGTCAGCAAGGGGGTAAGGAAACTCACTATTAAAATCTCCACTTTACTATGCAAGGTTTGAGCTTTATTATCTTGTCACTACTCAACCTCTTTTTGACTGTCACATCTCAAGCAACTGTCATTCTTCTTACCATAAATTGTATTTACAAATGTCACTAAGCTACATAGTGTGCTTGTTATTGGCTACAATCTTTAGATTGCAAGATTTTGTTATTAGCTACAATGTCTCAATCTTTCTGGTATTGCAACCTCACTAATCTGCTAGAGTTATTGTTTATGTTTCTAAGAAGGCCTAGGGTTTGTACCCTAATCATGCTCTTACCAATGCTTATGTTGGTATTAAAAAACAACCTTAAATCTTGGGTCCAAAAATTAGTTGTCTTGACAAAGTTGTGGTATGATCTTGGATTGTATCCTAGAGAGTGTGGGAAGCTTGTGTTTGATCATTAAGGTATGTAAACCTGATCAGGGAAATGTATCCTATATAACATGGGTCTTGCTTTAATACTTTCCATAATGGTTATTAGTAGATCGCATTATTATAGTTTGTGGTAACCCAAGATTGCATTCAAGTATGTAACAAATTTAGTTTGTAGTTTAAGCTACACTTTTAAGTAACATTCATAAGGTTTAGAAAATATTGATCACTCTCTAGAATAGCCCATTAAACATGGGTTGTGCTTGAATGCACTACATAATTGATATAATACAACCACTCTGCATATCAACCAGAGTTATAGGCTCTTTATTGTAGCAAGAGGTAATCACTCTTGGATCATGCTATAATTACATCATAACCTGTTAAACTTGAGACAACTTGAATGCACCCAATGATGATTGACAGCTATATTATACAACCTGAATTGACTACATTATATGAGTGCCTCCATTTCTATCACAACATAGCCACATTAAACTTGGGTCACACATGAATGCATCCTGTATTTGTTATAGCACAACTGTGCCACATGACCAATAGAGTTATGGATCACATAATTATAGTCACAAGAATTTGTTCCTTGGTTGTGATCTTATGGTGATTCCACACAACAAAATCTAGACATGAAATTCTCAAAACCCTAAACCTCTAAAAATGAAATCTAATGAGATGTGGCTTTAAAATATGATTTTCAAACCTGGAACTACAATATGACTTCACAACTGAATTATGCAAAAAGACAATGACTACCCTCAACCTGGCGATATCTTCTTGAATTTTTTCTGATTTTTCCCAAGAAAATCATCCTTAGTTCTCCACAAACTATCTCAAGTAGAGTAAAACATTGTTGCAATAAATTAGTGAACTCACTTTTCTTTATGTTGGCCACAATTTGATTTTTTTCTTATTTTTCATGTTTGTTGAAATTTCGATGAAACCCAAGTTCATTGAAGTTTTGATGAACGTCGGGGATAAACTTTTAAAAAATTGAAAATTACACATCAAATTTTACAAGCACCTGATGATACATCAAATTATACATATTTTGTTAGAAATTTTTGTCAGATTTTTTAGTCAAATGAGTTAGTGTATGTATATGTATATGTATGTACATATGTATAGTTTTTTTATGGGAAATGGACCGCTAGTGGGTAGGGAAACTTTGTTGTTTCAGTTTGTATCATTCAATTATTTCTAATAGTGAATTGGGGATGTCATACTATAACATGCACTTTTTGTTTCATATGCATATATGTATATGTATATTTAGATGTATATGCATATGCATATGTATATGTATATGTATATGCATATACATATATGCATATGTACATTTAACCTAATTAGATGTATGCTTTGTTTGTTCTTCCATTAAAGTGGCTTTAAATATTGGCCCCTCTCCCTTACAACTAACTGTGATGATGGATGAATCCAACTTTTTTTATAACCAATTCTTAAACAACATATTGAAATATACACTCAATCTTACATGTATGATGTTGTTGTTTGAGGTTGTATCATTGTTTCATTTGTTTCAATTTGGTAGTATAACATGTTTTTTTGTTTCATTTCACAAATACCCGAGTTCATTTGCAATCAACTTAATTAGATGCATGGTTAGTTTGTTCATCTATTACACTCAATTCCCCCTAAAGAATTGTTGAATAGAGATATAATTGACAATGTAGACACCTAAAAATGACCTAGGCCTGTAAGCTTCATTTTTACCACTTTCATCCTAGCATAATTAAGACATTTAATTATGTCCTTGGTCCACATTCGACTATTGATTAAATAATTCATAATTATTTAATTAATTCATGTCCTTTGATTCCTTATGATTATTAAATAAATAAATTTTATTTATTTATTAAATACGTCATTAATTGTCTAAGTCTTTCTTTAATTAAATAAATTTCTTAATTTATTTAATTCCCCCTTGTGCATTTAATTCTTATTGATTAGTAAATAAATGAATTACATTTATTTATTTAATACGTCACTGATTGTCCAATTAAATAAATTGATTAATTTATTTAATTAATTGGTCTTATCTCCTAAATTAAATAATTAAATTTAATTATTTAATTGCCAATTAATATTCCTCTCATTTTAAATAAATTAAATTATTTAAAATGTCATGTCAATCCTAACTGTCAGTCCTTTTTGATAAATAATCTGAAAAGATTATTTATTATCTCTCAAAATCCATAATTTGAATTATTTTAATTCAAATTAGTAATTAATCTTCCAAAAATCAAGTAAAGCATTCTTGATTTTCCAACTGATCTTCACCAAATCTTATCTCTTTGATTTTTCGAATCTTGCAAATCAGTGATCTTATCTCTTTGATTTTTGAATCTTGCAAATCGCAATCTTATCTTCTTGATTTTTCGAAAATCTTTATTTTCTTTAATTAATTTCCTCATTTATTCTCCACCGTTGATCCAATTTTATTCGACCGTTCGATTAAGGATTTTGCCCTAACCCTAATTAGGGATTCTCGTTAAATCTGGATCATTCGTTTTAGGGTCTCTTCATTGATTTATCTCGTCCGTCCATTCGAAATGGCCTTTTCTATAAAATGCCATTTCCTTCTCATGTTTGGGACTTTGACATTTTTACGTAATTACTATAGTCATTTACTTAGCTTCACATTTCATTGTCATAGGCAATTGTAGTATTTCATTATTGGCATTAGGTTTTAGGCATTTGATTAATATTGACATTTGTTTTAGACATAGGCATTGGCAATAGTCATAGGCATATCAAATCCTTCGAATCTTGTTGTAGGGCTTAGGCATTTTAGATTTCTCAAGAAGACGAATCTGAGGGCAACACATTTCCAGCAAGCAAGAAGGTGTAACGAAGGTGAAGCATGGAAGATGGAGACTCTTGGTGATATATTTCCCTTTCATTTTCATATGATTTCCATTGATCACAAACAATATTCATATGTATGATTGTATCATTGTTTTGATTGTGTCAATTAGAATTGGGGATGTCATAGTATAACTATATATGAGAAAAAATGCACCCTGCAATTTTTCCTACATTCTTGCTTCCGCTTTAGTGTCCACTCCCTTAGCATCTTGAGTAGGCTCATTTTAGCCATTGCATCAACCTTTTTCCCTCTCAAGATGATCCAACACCCCTTTTCAGTAGCTACCCTTGCGTGTTAGCTTTCCATCAGACTTGGTGCTTTTCTCGTTTTCTTCATTTTGTAGCGTGACGTGTTTGAACACTAGCGCGGTGCGCAGACATCCATGTGATGTGCTAGTGTCTTGCGACATTTTGAAGCTCAAATGACTGTTTCCATGCATGTTTTCCACTTGTTGGTGAGTTTTGTCTATGGTAACGACTGGTAACACCCAAAAATAGTTGAAGAAGCTTCTCTTCCTTCCTTAAATGCTCTCTTTCCACTTCATTTGCAACTTCTTCCACTTCTAGTTAATCTCTAGCCTTTTACACATTAAATTTTGCTTGCACAACTTCATAACAACTTGTTGTAGTAGCTTCAAGCTCTCTTAGCTCCACTCTTGCAACTTTGTCTCCATTTCATGCTTGTGAGTATCTTGGAATTCCATATCCCCTACTATTTGCATACCTGGTGATACCGGTTCTCCTCCTCGAGTGGGATTTGCTTTTATCACCTCTTTTGTGATACGAGTTGTCCTCCTTGAGTAGGGTTTGATTTTATCACATGATTATTCATGGTGTGGGTTCTACTCCTGAGTGGGTTTTTCTTTCACCACATGCTTTGTCCATCACACTTTTTCTCTCTATCTTCTTGGCTGTCTGTGGAGGTGGGAACACTAAAATGTGGGTTTGACTAAGGAAAACCCCTATACAGCCCCAACACTTTCTCCAGATATCAAGCTCATGGGTTTTGAAGAAATTCGTTTGGTGGAGGCTTCATCACTTACGTGGTTATAAGTATTTCTTTCCTTTCTTCTCCTTATCTTTATTAGCATTATTTCACTCTATTTCAGTTCTGTCACTTTCCTGCATTTTAAGATTTCTTAGTAGTTCGAGTAGAAGTAGCCACTTAAGCATTTTTTGAGATAAAATCACTTTCTAGTCTGTACAAGATGCTAGCACGCCTCTAAGATGCAATGCATTGTGTTGTCATCCATTTTCTACGCTAATATCCTTTGGTTGAGAGTTTGTCAGTTTTTCTAGAAAATCTCTATGACCTCTTTTGGATTTTGAAACTTCAATGTTGTTCTATTAAGGTAGTATAGGGTAGTTCACCCCGTGAGGCTCTCTAAATGAAGAGAACTCATGAGTAGTGAATCCCCCTATATTACAATAACATGCATTTTTTGTTTCATTGCACAAATACCCTAGTTAATTTGTATTCAACTCAATTAGATGCTTGATTAGTATCATTCAATTATTTCTAAGAGTATGAATTGGGGATTTCATACTATAACATGCACTTTTTGTTTCATCGCAAACATACCCTTGATCAAATTAAGGATATAAGAGTTACAATTGTTGATATTTGTTGGAAGAATTCTAACCTATCAAAGGTATACTGAACTAGTGTTGATGATGACATCAATGGTTACTTTGTATATCTTGTACAAATAAGACTTCTTCCAATGTATATCCCTCTTCATCTTACTACAAAAGAAGGGCTCATTCTAATTAACTTAAGACACCTCGATCTTACATGTATAACATAAGAGCCTTGTTCATTTGCAATAAGCTCAATTAGATGCATGGTGGTGCAGGGGCACCTAGTCAACATCATGTAAATAGGGTCTAATGTTGGGTTTTGTGTTTTTTAGTCATGTTTTTGGTTATAATAAGGTTTATTTAGACCATTTTCTATGTAATTAGTCATGTAGGGTTGGTTTTGTGTCATGTTAAATTTTACAAAAGGTTGCAAATTTGTTATGCAACATTTGCATTTTTGGTGATTTTGAGAAGTTCAATGGCCAAGAAGTTTAAAAGGTTGTTAGAGTTAGTTGTGTTGGTTAGTTTTTGATGTGTAAGGCTTAAATACACCATGTAAGGGTCAAATCAAGGTTCTGAGTATTTATTTGAAGAATAAAATTCAATAAAATCTATGTTTCTGTGTTTAAAAAGACAAAAATTGTTGCTACAACCAACTATACGGCCTTGAACGACCTGTAGGAGAAAATTTGTGCATTTTAATTGATGGAGAATTGAATTAACTTCATTTTGGTCTATCTCATAGGATTTCATTTAGTTTAAAGGTTTTTATTGCACTTTTACTGAAAGCAGCCTTGAAACCCTAATTTTGAGGGTTTGATAGGAGAAAATGGATTTGTAAGCCATTCCACCTAGTGAAAAAATGTTATAACTTGGTGGAATGGCAGAATAAGTTGTATATTTTACTTTTATGTGGTTTTCAGGAGTAGGGGAGGCATATTGTTAAAGAATTGGTGATGCCCTAGTTGAAAACCATTCATGGTTTTAGTGTAAAAGGGTGCATTGAAGTAGGGTTTTGTAGAAAGGATGATTAGAACCCATTCTAGGTAATGGAATTTAGTTGTACATAAATAATTTAACTTGTTTAAGGTTTTGGAATAGAGACTTGAGGTTGGGAGTGTACAAAACCAATAAGTTCTTGTTGTAGCAGCCTAATTAGGCCTTGTGAGAAGAGTTGTAGCAGATATTAGAGGGCGTAGTTACAAAACAACCCTATCTCCTTTTTGGATATGTTAAAGAAGAGCATAAAGGGTTTGTAATGATGATTGTTTTGTGGGTTTGTAGTTTCTTTTGAAAGTTATGGTCAAATTTCACTGTTTGATGTGCTACAAGCAAGATTAAAGGAATTGTGAGAAAACACCTAGTTAGAGGTTTCTAAGTGGAAAGATTGTTTTTGGCTGATTGAATTGTGATTGTTTTGAACATCTCCACCCTGCTCTAAATCAAATGGTTAGTTTGTACATGATCAATTACACTCAATCTTACATGTATGAATTTTTTGTTACACTTTGTATCATTGTTTGATTTGTGTCAATTATAATTGGGGATGTGATCAACTCAACATGTATTTTTTGTTTCATTACACAAAGACCCTTGTTCATTTGCAGTCAATTGAATTAGATGCATGTTTAGTTTTTTCATCAATTACACTCAATCTTACACACATAAATTAGTTGTTACACTTTGTATCATTGTTTGATATGTATATGCATATATGCATATGCATATATGCATATGCATGTATATGTATATGCATAAGCATATGTATATATGCATATGCATATGCATATGCATATGTATATGTATATATGCATATGCAAACAAAAAATTGAAGTTGAGAGTGTGACAAATGGAAGGAATGATCCATAACCAAGGGATAAGCATAAGTAGCAGCAACATTACACTCTCCATCAATAATGCATCGTACCTTCAATTCGTTATACTCTCCATTGAAAATGCATTGCATATGCATATATACATATACATATACATATGCATATGCATATGTGCATATGCATATGTATATGTATTTGTATATGTATATGTATATGTATATGTATATGCATATGTACATTCAACCTAATTAGATGTATGCTTTGTTTGTTCTTCAATTAAAGTGACTGTAAATATCAGCCCCTCTCCCTTACAGCTAACTGTGATGATGGTTGACTCCTACTTATGTTATAAACATTTCTCAAATAGCATACTGAAATATAACTTCATACAGCATAATAGTTTATGATACAACATTATGAAATTTATATATAACTTCAAACAACACTATGGTATAATTATTTCCAACCCTTTTTGATACAACATATTGAAATTTCTAAATAACTTCAACCAACAGTATGATACATCATTATGATATATATATGTGTATAGTTAGATAGATACATATGTTTCCTATAGCCTTGTTCATTTTCATTCAACTTAATTCGATGTATAGATACATAAGTTTCCTATAGCCTTGTTCATTTACATTCAACATAATTAGATTTATGCCTTGTTGGCTCTTCAATTACAAAAAGAAAAACCAAAATTGTCAGTGATAGTAACATGATGGAATATGTTGTTTGTATTCAATCCATACTGTTGTTTCAAGTTACAAACATTCAAAACAAAAAAATTCAAACATCGTTTGGAATCCATCAAAAAATTCACAACAAAAAAGTAGCAACCAAACATTCAAATCAATTGAAAAAGGTAGGAAAACTAAAATTTGATTCCAAGGCATCTTGTGAGTTGGATGTGGCCTATGACAAAGAAGTACTCCAATCTTGAGCTAGTTGGATTATGCTTTGGGTAGGTGAGGGTTAATAGGACTCTAAACAAGGACTCCAACTCTGAAATGGTTAGGTAATGCTTGGGCTAGGTGAGAGTGTATAGGACTACGAATGATAAGGACTCCAACTCTGAAATGTTTGGCTGGTAGCTTGGGTAGGTGATGGAAAATATTGGGGTCATTAAATGGACACAAAATCTATGAAGATCCTATGGTGGTTAGGAAAGGGATTTAGAGGTTTTTTGAGTCACCTCTCCTTTGCAACCTTTGCTTGTGCCTTCTCCAAATATTTTTCCCTTTTTGTAGCTTCCTTTCCTCTCCTTTGCTCCTCCCTTTTTTGTCCTTCTCCTTCTTTTGCAACTCCTTTTTAGCCTCTGTTGCTAGTTGTTGCTTTTCCTTTTGAATTCTCATATGATCCTTCATCTCCAATTCTGCAATCCTTTCTATCTTGTGCTCTGCAAGCTGGTGCTTCTTCCTCAATTTCAATTCTTCTAGTTCTTTCCTATTTTCCTCTTGTTCACTTAGCAATACCATGTAGTCATTAGCAATTAGGAGTTGGGATCCTCTTTGCAATTTGATCCCATGGTCAACTACCTTATTAGACTTTTCTTTCACTACATGAGCTGGTAGCTTCAAGAATTTTGAGATGCGTGAAGTTGGTTGGCCTCCCAAAGGCTCAATAAAATCGACATTATTTGTTTTAAACACCTCACTATCTATAGCATTCAATCCATCTCCTAATTGCTCACCATCACTATCTCCCCAATTAGCATAGAAATGAACTAACATATTTGGACCCATGTTGTGTGGTGGAGATGGCATTATAAGACTTTGGTCTTCCTCCACATGCATATCAATAGCAATATTAGCTACACCATCTAACAACCAGGAGGGTTGCTTGGGTGGATTTGGTAGGGAAAGAGAGATGTCTCCAATACTATTCTAGTCTCCCAATACTGCTACTTCAAGTGGTTCATTGGAATCTGAAATAACAAATTGAAACATGTAAGTTTGAGAGTAATTCAAGAAAAAAATAACCATGCATAGAATTGAGTTGATTGGAAATCAACATGGGTAATTGCAGAACATACTAACCATGCATCACACTTTGTTGATCTCCAACTTTTGTTGTTCCATTAGTAAAATCACCCTCATTCATTGGCAAACCATTGTTGGATAGGCTTAGAATGTTTTTAGCAACTGATGCTTCCTCGGGGGCATCAAACCGGAAAGACTCACTAACCCTCATATCATTCTCCAAAGGATTTCGATCAAAGGGCCAAATACCTGTCCTCTTGAAGCCAGTTGTTATGTTTGAAATAGTTAATGAATTTTGAAAATCTAGGCTACCAAGTGTAGCCAATTCTTCCCTTCTTATCTCCAGAATTGGATGTCTAATACTCCAATATGTTCTTTCCTTTGTGAATTTAGACTTGAAAGACAAGAAAACACTCACATCAAGAGGATGCATCTTGTGTGATGTGTGGGTTGGTAGGGTGAGCAATTCAATACCATGTGCCCTTGCTTCTGTAATGGTAGAGAAGGCTACATGGATGCCATGGCCATCAAATATCAAGAGGTTTCTATGGCTAGGTGTGCAACCCATAGGTACTTGCATAGAAAAAAACTTGATCCATTTGATAAAAATCTCTTTTGTCATCCATGCATGAGGTTGAATAGCCATCAATGCTCCTACCTCGTAGTTGGCTATGTAGTTTTGCACATGTTTTTTTATTTTGAACAAATAAAAACCTGGAAGTTTCTAACTTATAGCTTTTACACATGCTAGAATAGTGATCCACTCCTAACTCTTTGGGACAATGCAAGCAGTAATTTTGGTTCCTTTGTTGGCAAGCACCTTCATATTATTGATCCGGCCAGCTTACAACCCTGCCTTGTCACAATTTCAAATCCTCTGCGGTCCATAATTCCATGTTGCACATGCCTTCTCCAAAGTGTCATAGAAAGTACTTACAACTGTAGGCCTAAGATTTATATCATAGTATCTATCTTGTCCTTGGTTGTTCTCATGCATAGATCGGGATGCCTTCTTTTGAATCTTGTCCACCAAGACTTGTCAGGAAGCCCATTCTTAAAGGGGTTATTCCTTGTTTCACATATTTAGGCCACTCTTGTTTTGAGATTGACAATCTCCAAACCATGGCCAACAATAGCCATCTCCTTGCACCATTCGATGATCAATGACTCTTCATCCTCAGTTAGGATTGTTAGGGGCCCTTTCCTTCTACTAGTGGTCACACCACCCAACCAAATTGACATTGTTGTGGTTGTAATACCCCACTTTTTGGTTGCACCTCTAGTTGACTAACCATTGTCTTCGACATCTACAAGGGCATGGTCCATGTTAGCCATGGTCCATTCCCACCTTGGTGCAACCTTTTTGGTTGATACAATTGGGTCATCTTGGAGTACAGGTTTAGTTGGCTGCTCCACAACAATTTCTACCTCCTCTTCACTACTTGGTTCTTTAGTTGGCTGGTGAACATGAATCACAACATCCTCCTCATCGCTATGTGGTAGATGCACAACTCTCTTATGTGCAGGAATAGTTGTTGACCTCCGCTTTGGTACATGTCTCTTTTTTAAAGGTTTCCTGGTATTTGTTGTCACTTTTTTCTTCCTTTTCATTGAACCAACATGGTGATTAGTAAACAACATACACTTATAACTGTTACAATGAAAATAATGATACCCATTGAAACAACAAATTCATACATGTAACAGTAAGTGTAATTGGAGAAAAAACTAACCATGCATGTAATTGAGTTGATTTCAAATGATGAAGAGTATTTGTGGAATGAAACAAGAAATGCATGGTATACTATCATATGACCAAGCCTACCTCTTATAAACATTTGGGTGATTAGTTTAAACCCTTCCTCATACAACATTATGATACCAATATATATCAACTTGAAACAACACTATGGTACAACTCATAGAGCATTATGATACAAATATATAAAAAATTGAAACAGTAGTATGATACAAATATGTATATCTTAAAAGAGCATTACGATACAGGAAAGGGTTTCAAATATTTCTATCATATTGCTATTTCAATTTGTGTAAATGTTTCATAATTTTGTTTAAGAAATGGTGACCATAGAGTTACTTTAATTGAAGAACAAACAAAGCATACATCTAATTAATTTGAGTGTAAATGAAGAAGGCTATATGAAACTTATGTATTTATCTATCTCTGCAATATATATATATATATCTTACTATTGTTTAAAGTTATTTATTCTATTTCATAAATGATTATAACATTAGTAGGAGTCAACCACTATCATAGTTGGTTGTAAGGGAGAGGGGTCGACATTTATAGTCAGTTAAATTGAAGAACAAACAAAACATACACATAAGGGAGATGAGTTATGTGTGGGCATAGGAGCCAATGGTGGGTATAGTTTTGAACATATGACATATGGTGGGTATGGTATGTGACAACCTAGTATAGGAAACATGTATATGTTGTATGAAAAATATTTAAAACATAATGAGGAGTCAGCCATTATCATAGTTGGTTGTAAGGGAGAGGGGCCAATATTTACAGTCACTTTAATTGAAGAACAAACAAAGCATACATCTAATTAAGTTGAATGTAAGTTAACAAGGGGAAAGGAAAACAAATTAACACGTATTGCATCTAAGTTTACCAGGATGAAGACATGGATGAGCTTTTTTACCCTACAAAGAATGCAGTGAAGTGGTATAAAATTTGTGGCATTTTCCATGAAATTAAAATTCATGGAGTTTTCCATTCATTTATAAGTCATGGTATTTGTCATGGATTTTATACCACTTATGACTACATGCACTGTAGGGAAATAGTGTTTTGATGCTAGCTATGGTGATGGCCGACTCCTACTTATGTTATAACCATTTCTCAAATAGCATACTAAAATATAACTTCATACAACATATAAATTGGAAATACATTTAATCTGATATACATATATTTGTACATTTTGTTTTTTTATATAGAGAGAGAGAGAGAGGAAGAGAGAGAGAGAGATGTGTGTGTGTGTGTGTGTGTGTGTCATGCCCCAAATTTTGTTCTCTAACATAAGTAGGAGTTAGCCATTATCACAATTGGTTGTAAGGGATAGGGGTCAATGTTTACAGTCAGTTTAATTGAATGTAAATGAAGAAGGATATGGGTAACTTATGTATCCATCTATCCCTGCAATATATATATATATATATTACAGTGATAGATAGATACGTAAATTGAATGTAAATGAAAAAGGCTATAAGTAATTTATGTATCTATGTATCTTTGTATATATATGTATCACAATGCTATATCAAAAAGGGTTGGAAAAATTTGAACTATATTGTTGATGAACTAAATAGTATTATATAAATTTCAGTATACAATATACATATATATATAAACCTATATATATTACAGAGATATATAAATGCAAAAGTTTCATGAAAATGAACATGGATATAGGAAACATACATAGATATGTATCTCTACAATATATATGTATGTATCCTAATGTTGTATTGGAAAGGGTTGGAAATATTAGACCATAAAAGTAAGCTTTAAGGGAGATTGGCTGATGATAGCATACCGTATGACTATGAAAATTAATAAGGCTTCGATTCATTTAAATGTAAATGGACAAGGCAATTTCACACAGTAGTATATGGAATGCAATTTGTATTATTTTGAAGGAAGGTATTGAGACTTACCATACAAGCTAAAGGAGGAGACTGTATCGATTTGGAGGAGGTCACCGTCGCTAAGGAGTATGCAACAGAAAGTAAGAAATTTGAATTTCTTCAATTGTAACTTGAATCACACAACTGAGGATTGCTTGCATAAATAGGTATATAGAATTTGAATTGGTAGCAAGTGGATAATTTTGAATTCTAGGAGAGAATTTGATCTACATTCAATGGATTATTGGTAGAAGTGATAGCTTCACGGGTACGTAGGATTTCTGGTTCGTGATTTGAAATGATATTAATATTTTTTTGAATTCTAACCAGTTTTAAATTTTTATTATGATTTTTTTTTTTTATGTTGATTTGTAAATAATAGTTGCATAATTGCGTGTTTTAATGAAAAATTGCAATGCATAGTGAGCCTGAGAATTCGTGTTTTCCAATTTTGTAGGAAAATTCAGAAAAAGATTGGTTAATATGGACACTCGGGAACCAGTAGTTTGTAAAAAGAAGATGAGAAATGGAACATGTTGAAATGTATTTTGTTAAAATATATTTGGAAGTAAATCAGTTGGCAATGTCTTATGTACATTTCAACTCAATTTGAGTGCATGTCAACTCACTTTTAATGCAATAAGACATATATTTTAAATAATAAAATATCCCTTTACAACAACCTTTTATTGGGAAGGTGGAAAAATTATTTATATTGTGGAAATAAGTTTATCATGATGCATTCACCTACTATTGAGAAGGTGGCAATAAAAAAGTCTACCTATGATAGGACATATTTTGAATTTAATATGAATTTGTCATATCATATTTAAAAGCTTTTTTGAAATTTTCTTTCGCATATATATTGCCCAATGGTGGGCTCTAGGCTATCCAAATCTATACCCAGATTGGTACTCTCTCCCTTAATTTAGATTCTATACAACTCATATTCTTATGTGTTTGTCAACATCGACACACTTTTCAATGAAGTCAATGGAACTCAATATTCATTTGTTCGATTTTCCCTCAAAATTGTAAAACTTCTTGAAAAGAGTGATTACAACTATGACAAAGATTTAGTTGTATCACATAAAAAATAAAGAGAAAGAAGTTGAGTGGTTCCTATCCAACCAGACAATATTCACCCCAAGAATTGTAGAGACAATGCTTAAGCCCTATTTTATTATTAGAATATACCTGGGCCAAATTTAGGGATAATTTACAGATAGTAAGAATAAACCATCTTATTTTATTAGAATTCACCCTACACAAATTGTTGAAGTGGCAAATCTCTGAACCAAAAATCGGTCTACTACAACTGATTTGCCATCTGAAATCCTATTCCACCTCCAATACACATGCATTGCATTCATTATTGTGAACTCACTATTCCCAAAGTTTTCTTCTCTAAACAAAGATAGCCCAGATTAGTTTTGCTCAAATCTGTGTCCACCAAAAAAACTATGTTAACTGTCAATCATACAAGTGTAAAATATAATGAGAAGGACATTATAATGGAGAGGTAGATTATAGACCTACTTTGAATCAAGCCCTTCATGGTTGCCTCCAAATCCTATTGTAATGTGAAGAGCTTCACATGGATCAACTTTATTGTTATACACTCGACTCTAAACATAAATTAGAGCAGACTAGAACAAGATGAGTACCCACAAGTCCTAATGTATTAGCATTTGTCTTTGATTGAAATACTTACAAAGAATTTGTATGCATGAACATGCCCTACAAATACCATATCTACTCTTGTCGAATAGAGAAATTTCTCCATGGCTATTCTCATGTCTTCCCCATCTCCCGAATGAGTGGTATTGGTGTTATACCAGGGTGCATGAACCAGAGCTATAATCCATGGTGTTCTTTTTCTATCCGCCCTTTGAAGGTTCACCTTATAACATAACCATAGTAAGTCTTGTTATTTCAATGGATTATATTACAATCAATATTTATAGCCCTTTATGTACTAAAGAAGCATGAGAACCTGGGGTGATGTCTGCATAGGAGCCCAAAATTATTACATGCACACATGCAACTTCAAATGAGTAGAAGAGATTCAAACTCAAGCCACTTTATTCGAATGGAATTCTCCATCTGGAATTGTATGCTTTGAATGCATTGCTTATTATTGGGGGAATGGTCTCTATCTCATGATTTCCTTGTTAGAATCCAAGATCAGACATGTAAACCATAAAATACCTTCTACAAGAGAAACACAGAGCAATTGGCATGAAGATGTGCAAATATATAATATTCAGGAACTGAGAAAATACAAGAGATGAATTTCTTTATAAAAACAATGTATGCATAACCCTAAAAGGAAACCCTAGTGTGCACACTTAATAATTAATAAATAATTAATTATTAATGTGCCTAAGTTTAGCTTAAGTAACTAAAGTGATAAGTGACTTAATTAACTAACCAATATGATTAGATTAATTAAGTGAAATAACTTATTACTCTTACACCCACCCTTAAGATGAACTTAGGAAGTAGCTAAAAACATTAAAGAAAAAATGCATGAAAGCAAAGATGGGTTCCAGAAAAAAGTTCTGATTAGGTACCCATGTACAAATGCAATGAATGAGAAAGAGGAGAAAAACCAGTGGGACAAAACCCCCTTCAATGAGATGACTTGCTACAAAGATGCACTGGAAGAACACTTGTGGAGTAACACTGGTATCCTAAATCTGGCAAGCAAGGAAAGATACCTTTGTTTACAAGAAAACATATGAGAGTCACTGAAGGACTAAGGTAAAATCATGATAATGCAACAACAGACCCGATGCCAAGGAACACTGGAAAACTCACAAACTAGAACAACCTTGGAATCTATGAAGCAACAGTAGATTAATAGATGATTCCCCTCATAAGAGGGAATGATTTGATGAAAGAATTTGGAAGCTATGTGTATCTCAATGTTGATGCCAAATTGTGACTAAAACTTATCCATTGGAGCAAGTACCCTGAAGATTCTAGAACATTAACCATAAAATGAATGACCCTCAAACTGAGATGTCACCCAATGTGAATCTGATGTGATTCAGGATCATTAACCATAGGCTCTCAATCTAAGATGTGAACCAATGTGAACCAAAATGTGTCAAGCTATGAGCAAGATGTGGTCAAAAGAAACTACAGAATCTAGATACAACTCATGCGAGTTTTCATCAATATGAAGATGAGATAAAAGTGCATGCAATGCAACTACACTCTAATCACAATTATTATGCAAGAATCCTACCTGATGGAACTTTATATAAGTTCATTTATTACAATACCCCATGATTGTAAAAGGAGAACATGCAAAACATGCATAAATTAAAGAGAAAATGCAAACCTAGTGCATGAAAACAAGAAAGAGTGCATGCACACAAAAAAATTCATATCTACCTCCATGATTAAAATTGACCTCAGATCTATGTAGAGGACTGAGTCAACTTTTTGATGCCTATTCATTTTCAAAAAACAGAGACTGTATGCAAAAGGTATGCCTCTGGAAGCACAAAAAATATGATCTAACTTTGGATGGAAAAAATTGTAACATAACAGAAAAACCAAAAAAATATAACCTACACCAATGATTGGGCTCAGAACCAGCTTTTAGATGATATTTCATTTTTGAAAATCCAAGTTTGGATGCAAAAGTTATGGTTGAAATACCAAAACTCCTCCAAAAGGGTTTGGGGTTAAGCCTGGCGGTTAGGCTGACCGCTAGCATTAACCACTAGTGGTTGATGACTAGTGGTTTACTAATGGCGGTACCCATTAACTTTGTTTTTCTTAATTTTTTCTTGGATTGTGTGTCATACCAGGCTGCATAACCCAAAAATTAAAAAAAATTGCCTCCTGGAGTCACTGTGTCCAATTTCGACAATTTGACAATCAATTTTGGGGTTTTTGGGCACTTTGAATGCGATGGTGAGGTCCGTTTGGGCTCAAAATGATCCAAAATTACAAGTACGCTCTAGATCTAGAAACCCTCATAAACTTCAAACCCTCACATATTTGACAAACGGTGATGAAAATCAATGAAGCAAAAGCCAATCCTGACTTTTTCTAGAACTCTAAATCCAATGGAGATGTCTAATCTGATCGAAAAATGCTTCGTAAATAATCTCAAGGCATGAAACCCTTGAGGAACCCCAAATGCGCTCTGCAATGAATTTCTCCAAAAACTGAGAACGGGCTACAAATCAAGGCTTTGATACCATTTTAGAATCCAAGATCAGACATGCAAACTAGAAAATACCTTCTACAAGAGAAACATAGAGCAAATTGCATGAAGATGTGCAAATGTATAATATTTAGGAATTGAGAAAATACAGGAGATGCATTTCTTTATAAAATCAATGTATGCATAACCCTAAAAGGAAACCTTAGTGTGCACACCTAATAATTAATAAATAATTAATTATTAATGTTCCTAAGTTTAGCTTAAGTAACTAAAGTGATAAGTGACTTAATTAATTAACCAATATGATTAGATTAATTAAGTGAAAAAACTTATTACTCTAACATTCCTTGGATAACCATCCATGGCTTGCTACTTGCCAGAGGCTCTACTAGCTCACCGAATGAGTCCCAAAGAGGCTGGTATGTATCTACATAAGAAAGGTCTCTTGAAAAAAGGAAGACATTATATTCCATCTCTTGAATGTGTGATAATGTGGATTTTGTCTCATCTGTTTGTCCTGGATCACCTGCAAATCCAATGAATACCCAATTGTAAGAAAGAAAAACCCCCTTGCAAAAAGAAACTAAAATCAGAGGTTGATTAATTTCTAGTTTTTGAGATAATTTGTAGCAATCTTGTAATAGCCTATTAAAGATTGCAGCTAGTTTGCACTTTGGACTCTTAAGGGATCGAGCTAGTTGAACATAGCTCAGAGTGATTTGGCATGTTTGGGTGTGAAAGAGGACCATTCCTAGTGTAAACATACCCATTTAGATGTGTTGGAATAGTTTGTTTGGTCACAGGAGTTGCAAAATGAAAGTTGCACCACTTTGCAACTTTACACTGCTTGCATTTGACACTTTTTCCATCAAGTGAAAATTGGACACCATGGGAAAATGAATTTGAGATAACAAAAACCAAGAGAGGTTATTGTATAGGGGCCTAATGTGATCCCATAGGCTCATACAGAGAGTTTGTAAGCATCACATTTTATGAGTAATAGACCGTCAAAGATTGTAGCCATTTTGCACTTTAGACCCTTAAGGGATTGATTCAGTTGAACGTAGCTCAGAGTGATTCGACATGTTTGGGTGTGAAAGAGGACCATGCCTAGCATAAATGTACCCATCCAAATGTGTTGAAATAGTTCATTTGGTCACATGATTTGTAGAACGAAAGTTGCACCACTTTGCAACTTTACACTGCTTGCATTTGACACTTTTTCATCAAGTTAAAACTGGACACCACAAGAAAAAAACTCCAAGATAACAAAAACTAAGAGAGGTTATTGTATAGGGGCCCAACATGATCTCGTAGGCTAAGATAGAGAGTTCGTAAGTGTCACGGTTTCTAAGAATAGCCCATCAAATATTGTAGTCATTTTGCACTTTGTACTCTTAAGGGATCAAGATGGTTGAACGTAGCTCGAAGTGATTTGACATGTTTGGGTGTGAAAAATGACCATGCTTAGCATAAATGTACCCATATAGATGTGTTGGAATAGTTTTTTTGGTCACATGAGTTGCAAAATGAAAGTTGCACCACTTTGCAGCTTTACACTGCTTACATTTGACACTTTTTCCATCAAGTGAAAACTGGACACCACAAGAAAATGATTTTGAGATAAAAAAAATAAGAGACATTATTGTGGAGGGGACCCACACAGTCCTATATATATATAGGCTCAGATAAAGAGTTCATAAGCATAATGGTTTCTAAGTAATAGCCTGCAAAAAATTACAGCCATTTTGCACTTTAGACCCTTAAGGGACTGAGCCGGTTGAACGTAGCTCAGAGTGATTCAGCGTGTTTGGGTGTGAAAGAGGACCATTCCTAGCATAAAATTACCCATCAAAATGTGTTGGAATAATTTTTTTGGTCACACGAGTTGTAGAACAAGATTTGCACCACTTTGCAACTTTACACTGCTTGCATTTGACACTTTTTCCATCAAGTGAAAACTGGACGCTATGGAAAAATGACTTCAAGATAACTAAATTTGAGAGAGGTTATTGTAGAGGTTCCCTACATGATCTCACTTCCTTACATGGAATTCTCATAACTGACACGGTCTCTAGGTAACATGTCGTCAAAGATTGCCACCCTTTTGCAATTTGGACTATTAAGGGATCATGTTGCATGAATTACAAATGCTTGATAGCAGCAATAAATTTCAAAATTTTAGTAAATATCATTACAAATGTTTGAGGACAACAATAAATAGGCACTAGGGAACTAGATCCCAAACCCAATTACAAATTTTTGAGAGTAGACATGAATTTTTAGCTGGAAAACATATGTGAAGAAATTGTGGGGTACTTGAGTTAATTCATGTTACTTGAACAACATCTAACAAGTCATACATGCTTCTATTACTTGTAAATGTGATTATTTTTATGACATTATGCATAAAAAATGTTTACAAATTTAACTTCTTAAATGTTTATGTGAATAGATGGTATGCTATATTGATATGATATATAATCATTAGGTTGATTTGTTTTAATAAATGAATTTTTTATTTAAGTTAGTCAATTGGTGCTAGTTATAATAGGGACAAAATAAAAGAAGAAAAATAATGATTGATAACTATCAATGGTTATTACACTCACTATATTAGTAATATGATGTTTACAATAAAACAAGATTTGTTTGGCAATCCTAATTCTTATGTTTGTGCTACAATTGTCTAATAATCTTCATACACCAATATGACACCCAAGTGCTTGTACTTGTAGGAACAATTATTTCTCAAAACTATCAAGTGGTAATACAAAATCATGAGAAGAAAATCAACCTATGTGAATTCCAACACCCCACTTAAATCAAATATTTAATCAATGTACCTCATTTTTGAATGCACACAAACTCAACTTATAAGATTCTCTCATAATAGTTCCAAAAATAGGATTCAAGGATGCCTTAGGTAATCCATTCTCATAGATATTTTATAATGTCACTCATACATTCAAGATGCTCTTATAATTTCTACATCATAGGTGCTCATGACAAGTTTAACTTCAAATGAATAACTTGAAACTCCCTCGCTAAGCTTCACACACACTTTTATAATGTCTACACCATAGGCGGTCATGATAGCATTAACTTCAAATGAATAATTTAGTACCATCTCCTATTCTTGGATTTGGCATATACTTTGTAACTTTATTTAGGTTTACTAGCTCCCACCTAAACAAAGAAAAGTGATTGTAAATAATAATCACATAATTAATTCAAATAAACATGTGATATGTCAATAATCTAAAACTTGTGTGCTCAATTATGAAATATCTTAAAACTTATCACTAGTCAATATAGTCCATTGAATATCTTAAAAAGTATTTTTTATATGAATATCAAGCATACCTCCCATCTATTAGGATTAAACTTTAGAGGGTCCTCGAAGTAATGAGGATGAACTTGAATAGAACGCAACCAAACTATTACTTTTCAACCTTTTGGAAACTTGTAACCTATTATAAAAATAACAAAATTTAATCTTCCACATAGTTTACTATTCTACTAAGAATATCCTACATCATTTTTTTTCATATTTTTGAGAAAAAATAAAATACCATTGAACTTTGTATCCTTTTCCACAATTCTAAACATAAAGTGTGCTACATTTGAAAGTCTAATAACTTCATCAATCACCTACATACATGATATAAACATTAGATGGTAGCATTGGCATCATACAAATTAATGTGCATACTTACAAATTAATAAGAACCAATGTGCATACTTACAAATTAATCCAATGAACCATCTGGGTTTTCTCTACTCTTTATTGTGTCGAGTATTGCCTCATGGTTAGACTCACACACCTTCCACAAGGTCTTGTTCAAAGGTTTACCCCCATATTTGATCAAACGGATATTGGATGACATGAAAAGGTTTGAGTAATGAAGAATCTTCCGATGCGTGTCAAAGTCTTGAAACATCCAATATTTAACACTCTTCTATGGGTACCTTCTAAGCCACGTTCTAGTAACAAGAATTGAGCCTATAGGGTATTCGATGTTTTCTCCATCTATAACTGGGGCCTCTAATTTATTTTTGGCCTCAACATAATGACACAAGTAATAGTATGTTCCCTCTTCGTTGTCTCCATCTACAATAACAACATAAACATACATTGATATGTACAACAAATTAGATGAAATTAGTCAACATTACATATACACTACAAAGTAAGATAATAATAGGAATTTCAAAAACTATGCAAGTAGATATATTACCTAGTTAAACTAGATTTGATATGTGGTCAAAGTCAACCGATGATTCCATCTGTGTTAGTTCCAATTTTTTCAGAGGGTAATACATGTGAAGTGGGCTAAGACAACTTAGCCAACATTTTGCAACCCACTCCTTTGACTCACGCTCATCCCAAGTTTGCATTGTACATGAAGAACAAAAGCATGCCATCTTTCGTGTATGGATACTCCATGAACTTGCATTTGAGCTAAGGAAAGAGTGTAGCTCACTCAATCCTATCAATGTACAACAATCTTCATATGGTGCAATGTTAGTATCATCCATCAACCAAAAAAATATATGAATTGAAGACTTACCTTCATTACCTAGACCCATCGAAGCATTACACCACACAACTAGACGATTGATTTTGCATATGTCAACTTTGCATCATCTTTATACTTTAACTCTTCTCATGCTAATGCTCTTTTGACACATGCTCTTGCACATTCATGCTCCCCCTTTCCATGCCTGACCTCACAAAAGTTCCACATATGTTGAACACATGTAATGACATGCATCTTGCTCAACCAGTAGAACATGCACAAGTTCTTGAACTATGCTGCATACTTATCTAACCATATGATATGTTGACTGTATGTTATGCCCCTCTAAGCCAATTCACTATAGAACAATTGGAAGCAATCTTGCATAAAATTTGGAGAATGTATGTGATCATCACTAATATAAAAGTGGTACTCCCACAATACCTTCCTTTGGTCCTCTGTACTATCAGCTACATGAGTGAATGCTATGTGCATAGATATAGAAACCTATGTGGAGTTGTAATATTGTGACTGCACCTCACATTGTGGCTGTAGAGTGTAGTTCTCTGCAAAGTCGACCACTAAAACTATGCTACCAATTGGAAAGGTATCCTTGCATAACTTGAATTGCAAGTCCAACCATTGAGCTCTATGGGTATGCCTTGCATACTCATACACTATACTGTCATGAAATGTAGACATAAACTGATACATTGGAATCTTTTGAATAACCAAATCACACATTTTTTCTTGATTACCATCTTTTGTAACATATGCCACTATTTTATACTTCCTGAACTATACTAGTGGATTTCCCACTGCATGTGTGCCTTCCATGTGTTAACATACTGGCATACGTTGCAAGCCACTGTAATGCTAACATGAAGCATCCAAGCATAGTTTCCTGTAGAATATTTGGCCATCCTCTCTTTCACATAATTTTTTTTTATAAGAACTCTCTTGAAGATATTGGTGGGGCATGTATGCCACAATCTTGCAAAAAATCGTTAGTATGTAAATCTAAACATATACAATGATAAACATCATAATGGTTAGAGAATTAAATATGTAATCTGCAACAACAAGTAGTGCATGTGTGATTTATCTTGACATAAAAAGGTTTAAACATTTTAAAATATCTTTGAGAAATTTGAATTTGAGGATAATCGTCTTGAAATTTATGAAAAATTTGGGTTTTAGTCATATCCAAAAAATGCTTTGGATGTGGCTCATGACTCTGACTACTAATTCTTCTTCTTACTACATCCCTTTGATTCAGAGATGGCCTTGTGTTATTCTTCCAATACTCTTCAATTAGTGTTCTCAATGCTTCAACAACTAGTTTATCTTTTTGTGGAAGTCTCCTCAAGAATGCCCATAATTCATTTGAATCGATTCCCTCAATTATTTGGCACCTTTGAACTGCTCTTGATAAAATTTTTCTATTAATTCTCAATTATTGACTCGTCTTTCTAATGAGACAAGATCTCTGTGTTTGAATACTTACCAAATTTGATGTAATGACATGTCGAGTGACATTACTATCCTTTGAGCATGAGGTCCTACCCACACTCTCATAAGCATCCATTAGATTCTTCACAATAGTATTTTCACTTGAATAATTTGATATTATCAACCCAAGAATCTTCATGATGTCTCATTTATCCTTTCAAAGAATAATTTCCAAATCTTATTAGCATATCTTCTATAAGTGCATTCTGGAACCTTACCTTCTATTTGATGCAAAATATTCTCATCAATATTAATCCAATACTTTGGCTTTCTATGCAAAATTTTAGGTGGTGTTCTCCTATGTACATACATCTCAACATTAGTAATTTCATGAATATTTAAGTGAGATGGGCTAGATCACGTACCTTCCATTGAGGGTGGAATATAGGACATACCTTGAGGTTTGACATGGAGATGATGGCATACTTACTTTTTCAAATGTGAGTGATGATGTACTCTCAACTTGAGATGTGGTGGATGGTGTCCCTTCATATTCACTTGTGGTAGATGGTGTCCCTCCATATTCACTTGCAGTAGATGGTGTCCCTCCATATTCACTTGTGGTAGATGGTGTGTCTCCAACTACGGTATTCAAATCTATCTTAGCATGATGCTTTCACATTATGATGTCAAGCAAAGTGGTGGTGAACAAAAACAACTCAATTTGATTAGACCCAAACAAGAGCCAGCCCTTTCAACCCTATTGGCTCAGTTTAACACAACCTCAAACCTAGTTGCTTGTAGCCTCTCAAATATTATTTTTCTCAATATATTTTAGAGAAGGCCATACAAAGACAACCTAGACACCTTATGAGACTCACTTCAGGGCCTAACACAACATACCTAAATATTTCATGAGGTTTCTTTGAAATAGTATGGTGAACCAATAGATTGCCCCTGGTTTTAAGCTACCAAATAGCCCACTTTAACAAAGGAAGCACCCTAAAAATTCCAATTTAACCCATAAAATTAATAAAAATTCCTTAGTTGGGTTGCAAAACATCAAAATTCACCAACACCCATTGGAGCCATGACCTCTAAGATGTTGAACCACAAAACCTTCAATTTTCCTACAATTAACAAGGGTTTATTGAAAGTATTATATCCTAGGCTTGTCTAACCCAACCAATGCCTCCAAAACTTCACAAATACCCTGTAAAAACTCAAACAACAATTAAATAGGTGATTCCTTGAACATTTTATCAAGATTCTGCTTTAACACCCCATTTTCACTTGAAAAACACTCTGTTCTACCCTAGGGCATCACCCGAAACCTAGCAACTTGATTTCTCTACCATTTAAACCATGTGGAAACCTAATTACTAATGTTTTGGACCCATTCCATGAGTTACTATAGCCAAAGAGAGTGGAATGGGTTAGGTTCACAGTTTAAGAGACTATCAAACCCTTAATACAGGGTTAACAGGGCTATCATAGAAAAATGAGGAAATCTCCTTTCAAATTTAATCTCAAGACTTCAAACCTGAAGAAAATAGAAGTTAATACATGCCTATAAAGAAACTAATGAAATTAAAATAAATTAGAGAGTGTACAGGACCGCACAACTTTAGGAAAACACAGAATTACAGAGAAAATGTAGATAAAAATGTTGTTTTTGATTTGAAATCTTCAATACAACATTCAACAACCCATCCTCGAGCCTTTTAGAGGATTTATATAATTTATTACATCAAAAATCAACCACATAAATTTATATAATTTCTTTTCAAATTCCTATGACCCTCCAACTTCCTAAAATTTTCATTTTTCAATTTTTGCTATGACAACATTTCACAATTTTGCAACTTTTTTACATTTTAACACAAATGACTCAAGACTGACCCAACTTACATAGAAATGGTCTCGATAGACCTTATTTAATGTAAGTAGACCGTATTTAATGCAAAAGACTCAAATTACCACAAAACACCCTAGACTCAACCAAGTGATCTTCAAAAGTTCAAATTTGCAAATGATGGCTAATGACTCATGTCACATGAGTATTGCCTTGTCACTTGCTCCATATCAATTCCAAATGCTCTCTGGTCTGCAAATCTCCTCCATTGGTTAAAACACTAAGGTCTTGTATCATACCTTGCATCCTTGACCTTGTTTGAACTTGGATATGTCCTCATCTTTGTAATCAGACCTGATGATGGTCTTCTACCCGTCCCTTGATCAAAACTAGATACAAAAAGAAACTTACTAAAAGTTCCTTGAACTGTCTTCTCTTTTATCTCAGTTTCATACTTGTATCTATCCTTAGTTCCTTGTCCACTTTGTCCTCTCATTACTGTCATCGAGCTCATTGTCTTATCAACATCATGTACCACTATACTACTAGACCTATAACCCACTATACCTATAGATCTTGCATGCCCAAAAACCTTACTCTCAACCAATGGACACACAATGGTTCCTACCATGACATTAGTATTGTTGGCAAGAGGCACTACACATGTTTTCTAGTGTTGTCATTGATGGAAACCCTTGTCAGCTAGTCTATCCGAACATTGTAATTTACTCATACCAGCAGACAAATTGAAGATCAGTGTTTATTTGTTAAGCTAGAACATAACATCTACTAGAATTGTATTCTTTGATTCATATGCAGATTTTCTATTACAATTTTGTGTTGTGGATATTAGAGAATATTTTTCAATGCATAATCTATGTTATCTATAAATCTTGGTGCCTCGTATCGATTTGGGTGCAAGTTAGAATATTTGGTTGTCTAATTTTATGTTCATCAGTGTATGAAGGTTGACTTGGTGAAATAGTGTGTCGTGGATATTTAAGGAGTTATTGCTTAAGTATTTTTATGTTTGAGTATTTTAATTTGGGTCCTCACTATGCTGTGGTTGACTCTTATGGATGTGCATTAAATATTATGGATGATTTGAGCCTACAGTTTGTGAATATTTTTATTTTGTTGAAGCTAACATGGAGCGATCAAATCCCTTGTAGTAGATATATATAAGTGATAGATTATATCATTTTGAAATATGTTCGATGTATGTTGTGAATGTCAGAAGTTTAGTAGAGAGATCATGCACAGTTTTACTTATGCATTAAGGATTTTTGTTGTGAGTTGATGCAGAACAAAGCAGAAGAGTAGAACCAGTCAGAAAGTCCTGAATCCAATTGTTGAGCCTAACCAGAACTGTAATTAGGAATTTGTAGATGCTACTTTCTTAGTTCAAATCTTTGCAAGTATTCCAAAATTTTGTAAGGTAGTAAGCCTTTCAGTTTTTGAGTAGTGATCTCTAGGTAGTGTGCCTAAATGCAAGTGCATTCTCATTTTGTAAACTTTTCTTTTGAGTATACTCATAACATATTGTGGATTGATCTCCACCGTGGTTTTTCCCCTAAAAGGATTTCCACGTAAAAATCCTTGTGTTATGGTGTTGTGCTTACTTGTCTTATGTGCATGCATTGCATCTTTATTTTGTTTGAATGTTATCAGTACTTTAAGGACTAGATTAATAAAGCTAAAAATTGCACAACATTGATTCACCCCCCCTCTTAGTGTTTCTTGATTCCAACAATTGGTATCAGAGCTCAGTTCCTTAGAAGAAGTTTAAAATCTTGTGGAAGATCTTGGAAAGTGTTACAATTGATTCAAGCAGTCTTCAACAACTTATGGTGGCCCTAGATGATCTTGATTAGGAAAAATCAGAAGTTTGGGAATTGCAAGCAAATCTCATGAATGTTGAGAGATTCATTGAGTCATTGAAATAAAAAATCAATAAGTCTAAGGAGAAGAGAAGGGAACTCTGTGATAATATCAAGTAGGAAGATAGTAAATGCATTGTAGATGAACAACTGAGTCAAGCCCTAAAGGAAAAAATAGAAGAATGTGAAAAGTTTGCTAGGGATAATGTAGTTCTAAAGCATGAGATGGAATCTATCATGATGAGGATGAATAAGGAAATTGAAGATAGGAAGAAGAATGAAGAAAAGCTTGCTCAATCCCTGAAAGAGAAATATGAAGAATGTAGCCGAATTACTAATGGATTCATTCAGTTGGAACTTGAGTTGGAGCAAACCAAACATAATGAGGAAGAGCTTGAAAAGCACATTGTTGATCTCATAGATGAACTTGCTACTGCAAATGAATACAAGGAGAATTTCAAGATTATCTCAGCCAAGCTTGATGAATTGATTAAAAGTCAGAGGAATGATGCTGACAAGTGAGGTCTTGGATATGAGTGAGGAGGAAGTTCTAGATCTAGACAAAGGAGATTCAGACAAGGAAATCAGATGAACAACACTACAAAGTATCTAGTAAGACAACCTAATGCTCAAAGGTTTAATGGTAACTATTATTTTTGCAATAAATTTGGTCATATGGCAGCTCAATGTAGAAGTAGAATGAATTCAAGTGGTCCATCATTCTATGGTTAGTACTTTAACTATAACAAGTATGGTCATAAGTCAAATGAATGCAGAAATGTGATGAATTTTTTTTATAGAGATGTTAGATGTTATACATGCAATAGATTTGGCCATATTGCTAACCAATACAGATCAAGAGAAAATTATTAGAACAATTGGTCTAGACAAAGAAATGTCATGTACTACAATTGCAACAAAATTGGTCATATTGCTAGAATTTGCAGAAGAGGTCTAGTAAATCAAAGAAGAAACATGCAGAAGGATGAAAAAGGGAAAGGGAAAGTAACTACAGATCAAATTAGGAAGCAGATGAAGAAAACATGGGTGAAGAAGAGTCCCTCTATTGTAGGAAATGAGCTAGCACCAGAGTCAGCTTCTGGTAATTCCTCTGGGAATTAGATTAAGGCCTTTGGCCTAGGGGGAACTATCAAGAAAATATTTCAAACCCCCTGTTGGTAATTGACACTAGGGTGTGGATGAGTGTAGTGATTGCATTGATGATCTACAAATGTTGTTGAACGGTTGGAGAGAGTATTTATGCAAAATTGAAGGTCTGAAGAAGAGTTATCTTTCATAGTGTATGAAAATAGGGTATTTGGATGAGTTAGGGCATATAGTCATGCTAATATTGAGGAGTTAGGAAGCTCAAAATTGTTGAATTTATATTCCAAACACATTGTTGGAGAGGATTTTTGTGTTAAACCAAAATTCAAAACCCTAGAGGAGAAGAAATTCATGTAGATTGTAAAATTCCCCATGTTTGATGAAAGCGAATGGGTCCAATATATCTTGACTTGATTCCATGCTAAATTTATGTGGTTGAATCAACCTTTCAAGATTACAAAAGAAGCTATAAGCACTATTATAGGTTTAAATTCCTCTAGTGGATTGCCAATTTTGAAGTCTGTAAAGAATCAGATAGTCACAGATGCGACTAGTTCAATATTTGACAAAAGAGCAATGACAATTGATAACATCACTGATGTGGATGTGAAATTTTCCTCGATGGTCATTGGTTACAAGATATATCACTCTAGCCAAGAAAATTCTATATTCGGTACTACCATATATGTAGCATATTAGATTGTAAAGGAGAATGCAGAGTATGACCTGTGTGAGTTGCTTCAAAGTCAACTTATGGAGAATCTTGGTAAGATAAAGTAAGAAAAGAAGAATTCTTTTAAATACAGTAATTTGTTGTTGTGTTTATTCTTTTATTTCATGAATGAAGTTCTAGGAGTCGGGAAAGTGTTTTGGCAAAGAGGAAATAAGCCTGTAGCTATTTAGATTAGAGATATGTTATTTAGCCTTGGTGATAGTCAAGCTAGGAAAACAAAAATCTAGGGATATATCAAGAAATTTTAGAATGTAATGCAAGATAGGGAAAGAATTCCTACTTCTATTGTGGAGAAGTATAAGGACACAATTTTTTTTATGGTGGACAATGATCAATGCTTGATGGAAGCAGCAAAACCTAGAACCGTTTGGATTATGCCAATGGGTTATGAAGTTGAGGAAGGAATCTTGGAGCTATATGCACAACATCTATTGGGTAAGCCTTTAGATCCATCTAAAGAAAGGTTTGGAACAATGCAGAAAAGGATATGCAATCCCATGAGTAGTTGAAGAAGCCAATGATAGTTCAAAGAGTAAGGAAAGTGGAAGTATTTGTAGAAAGCATGGGCATATCTACAGAAGTAGTAAGAGAAGCCAAAAGGAAGAGAGAACAAGTTGAAGCCAGAAAAGGAAAAGATCCTACTAAAATTGAATTTTCTAGTCCAGCAGCATCCTCTATCTGAACTAGATCAACAAGGATCTCTACACCCCTATCCATTCATGCAAAGAAGTCAACCCCTATAAAATCTAAAGTTAAAGCATCTAGTAAGAGGAAGAAGGATAAGAGAACAAGAGTGTATGAAGCTGTTTCAGAAGATGAAGAGACATAGTCTGATGAAGAAGTTAGAGAAATAAAGCACATGGGCACCCAAGCTACAACAACAGTCACTAAGGACAAGCCCTCTAATGAAAAAGAGAAAGCAAAGAAGAATTTGAAGCCAGGTATGTCTGTAGAGGAAGTTGAGAAAGGTATAATAAAGGATGGTAATATTAAGCCCCTATGTGAAGTGTATGGTACCTTTGATATTGTTGGTCAGAGAGTTATTGAGGAGGCTACAATAAAACATTTGAACAATTTCAATATGACTCTTGTTGAGATAATGGCACAGTTTCCAAAGGAATTGTATGAAATTTTGGAGATGATGAGAGTTAGTGCTAGAAAAAAAGATGAGCAGCTAAGAGAACAAATTCTTAAAAATATAAGTCTGGTAATGTCTATTTAAGAAATGATGTCAATCTTGGGGCTCTTGGTTTTATTTGGGCCTTGCTTGCTCATCTTGCGTTGTGTGCTCTTTGATGGATACTGGAGAATCTTCTAGGGTTTGTCCCAATATGGACTTTCGTTCTGCTTTTGGATCGAAACCCTCTCCACAGGGTTCGAAGATTTTTGATAATAATCTTTTCTCGGTGGAACCTGAGAAAGTCGAGATGGGCTCAGTAGGGGGACCTAGAATTCCGAAGATTAATGGGTGCCTCGAACGGTGTAAAGAGAGGCCGAGCATAGTCATTCCAATGGAGATGTTGGCTGAAGACATTGATTATTATGCACGACATTCTCTTTATTGCAAATTCTTAGGTTTGAAAATTTCTTTGCAATTCTTGGAGATGTGGGCTCAAAAGACATGGATGCCTGAGGGAGAGATGGAGATCCGCCTCCTGGCAAATAACTACTTCATGGTTACTTTTGATTGTTTGGCTGATCGGAATAGGATTTTTGAAGGGGGCCCGTATTTTTATAACCAGGTGGGCTTATTTATTAAGCCATGGCATGCTGGCTTCAACCCGGCAGAGGAACTTCCGAATCGGGTTCCGGTTTGGGTCCGTCTTCCAAGGCTCCCTGTGGAATGCTGGCGAGAGGATGTGTTGTGCCTATTAGCCTCGAAGCTGGGGAAACCTGTGGGTTCTTCTCAGCAAACACAATTCAAAAAGGTAATGACTTTTGCCCGGTTTTGTGTAGAAATTGATTTAAGTAAGCCATTGCCAGACTCGTTAGAAGTGAGTGCAGGAGATTATTCATGGGTGCAACAGCTGGATTATGAAACACTTCCCTTCCGTTGTCGTTTCTGTCATGAGTATGGTCACCTCCTGCGCAGATGTCCAAAGGCCAAGCCTTTGGAGGCTCATTCTTCTCAACCTTCAGCTAATCCACCTAGGGTGGATAAGGGCAAGGACCCCATTCAGGGTTCTGGTGGTAGGGAAGATGGATTTATTCCCGTTAGAGGCCGAAACAGAAATAAAGGTCATAAAAGGACTTTGAAGGACAGGCAGGAGGAGGACACCTTCAACAGGTTTGAGGTGCTAGAGGATCTTAGTCAACAGGAGGTGAACCCAGGATTTTTGGATCTAGATCATGGGACTCTGGATATTGATCAGCATGGCCCTTTAGTTGAGGCAATGCTTACTCCCCAACAGGAGGGGGGTATGGGAGTGCCATGCTTAGATGAGGTTGGGAAAGATTCTAGTCAGGTTTTGCTCAACTCAGAGGGGATTATGGCTCCGCTTACTGATGGGACTTCGGCTCTAGGGACAGATCGTCAAATGGAGGTTCAGGTTGAGTTGGGTGGTAGTGCTGAGGTAGTGAAAGATAGTGTAGATAAGGTTCACCTCTTGCAAAAAGTTGGTCCAGAGGTGGGCAAGAAGAATATTAAGGCGTCCTCTCAGTTGGGTGTTCTGCAAAAAGTTCTCAAGAAGGGGGGGCCGGAGAAAATTTCTAAGCTGGGAAGGAAGAAGGATGAGGAAAAGATTAAGATGATAGGGGAGACTTTGGTGGAGTCAGGGTCAGTCAAGACTCTGGATTCGCATTTTTCATGCCCCTCGAAATGATAGTTCTCTCTTGGAATGTTAGGGGCTTGAACAGTGGCCCTAGACAAAAAGCTGTTCGGGATTTGATTAGGTGTCATTCGCCTGATGTTCTTTTTTTGCAGGAGACTAAGCTCTCTGTGGAGGGTATGATGGATCTAGTTCCTAAGTTATGGGGGAATGGTGGATGCCAATGCATTGGTGCTCAAGGGTCTTCTGGCGGGGTGGCATGTTTATGGAACCCGCGTAAGATTTGCCCCCTTTGGTGGGTGTCTTTCAGGTCCTCCCTTTCCATGGTGGCCTCTTGTTTTATGTCAGGGGAAATTGCTCTCTTCTCCAATGTGTATGCGCCTGTGGAGTTGCAAGGAAAGCAACTTTTGTGGTCCAACATTCGTTTAGTTCGCAGCTTATTTCCCTACCATCCTTGGATTATTGGAGGCGATTTTAATGCTATCACGGAGCTTGCAGAAAAACGAGGTGGTATTGCAAGGTTGGAGGCTTCTGCATTATTGCTCCAGGACAATATCTCTGCTTTGAATCTTGTGGATATCAAACCTGGCAATGGTCTTTTTACTTGGAATAATAGGAGAATTGGCGATGCCTCTATTTCTGAAAGACTTGATAGATTTTTGGTGTCTAGTTTTTGGGTGGGGGACAGGTGGTTGATAAGCTCTAAAATTTTGGATGGTCGTGGTTCTGATCATTGGCCTATTAAGCTAGTGGTTGATGTGCCTCAACGGTGTGCTAGACAGACCTTTAAGTTCCAACTCATGTGGCTTAGGGATGAATCTCTTCATGTTTTGCTCCCTAGTTGGTGGGATCAGGGGAAGCCAGCATATGGCACTGCCATGTACTCTTTCTCAAAGAGGCTCCAGTATGTTAAATACAGATTGAAAAGATGGAATAGGCAGCATTTTGGTAACTTATTTCAGGAAAAGCAAAAGGCGCGAGATAATCTAGACCTAATTACCAGACAAATTCGAGATCAAGGCCTCTCAGAGGAGCTGAGTTTATTAGAGGTTGCTGCAACAAAAGAGCTTGAGGAATGGGAGTTAAGAGAAGAGATTTTTTGGAAACAAAAGTCTCGTATTGAATGGCTCCAGGCTGGGGATCGAAACACTGCTTTCTTCCATAACTCAGTTAAGGATCGGAGACAAGGTAATGCTATTTCTTCTATTCTGTTGCCTAATGGGGAATCTTTGTCCTCTTCAGCCTCTATTTCAGCTGAATGCATTCGATATTTCTCTACCCTTTTCTCTGAGGATTCGCCTCCTGCGGAGGAGGATGAAGCTAAAATTTTAGATTGTATCCCGAAGCTGGTGACTAATGAAATGAATGAATCATTGCTTGCTCCTATTACCTTGTCGGAGCTTGAGAAGGTTGTATTCCAGATGAAGAAAGGTAAAGCTCCTGGGCCTGATGGATTCCCCATTGAATTTTTTCAGGAGTTCTGGGAAGTGGTTAAATTGGACCTTTTAGAGGTTGTCCAAGAATCCTTTATGCATAAACAAATGTTGAAGTCCCTAAATGCTACATTTTTAGCTCTTATTCCTAAGAAGGTGGGAGCTAACTCCTTGGATTTGTTTAGGCCTATAGCTCTATGTAATGTTGTGTATAAAATTATTACTAAGTTGATCGCAGAAAGGCTGAAGCCTTGGCTTGATGACTTAATTTCTGAAGAGCAGGGGGGTTTTGTTGCTGGAAGACAGATCATGGATGGGGTAGTTATTGCTGCTGAGGCCATCCATTCTATGGAATCCTCAAAAGATAAATCTATGTTTATCAAGTTAGACATGGCTAAAGCTTATGATCGTGTTAAATGGAGTTTTCTATTTAAAATCCTTGGAGCTTTTGGCTTTGCTGAGGGTTGGATTGAATGGGTTAGGAGTTGTGTCACTTCCTCCTCCTTTTCGGTGCTTATCAATGGTGAGCCCACTTGTTTGTTTGGTGCTTCTAGAGGCCTTAGGCAAGGAGATCCCCTATCTCCTTACTTATTCATCCTCCTTGCGGAAGGCCTGGGAAGACTCATTCGTGCTCAGGTTGCTAGTGGATTGCTTCAGGGATGGAGTTGGGGAGATGGTATTCCCCCTCAGTCTCATCTGCAATTTGTAGATGATACTGCCTTGATGGGTAGGGCTAAGGTTGAGGAGGCTCTCAATTGGCGCAGTGTTTTGGACAGTTACTTGGCAGCTTCTGGGCAATGCATAAATGAGGGGAAGTCCTTCATATATTTCTTCCACACTCCTAAAGGTATTCAAAGGAGAATTGCTGGTATCCTTCGGTTTCAGATTGGTTCGCTTCCTTTTTCCTATCTTGGAATCCCTCTTGCTGTTCGCTCTCTCCCCAAAAGGTTTTGGCAAGAGACTCTTGATAAGTTTCGAGGATTGGTCAGTCATTGGACTTGCAGGTGGCTTTCTTCAGCAGGTAGAGTGACTCTTTTAAAGTCGGTGGTCCAGGCTCTTCCTATTTATAAATGCTTTGTTCTTTCTGCTCCTTCAAGTTTTATTAGAGATTTCGAGAAATTGTCTCGTCAGTTTCTGTGGGCTGGTAATCTTCTTCATAGAAAATGGAGTCTTGTGAAGTGGGATGTTGTTTGTAGGCCAAAGCAAGAGGGGGGTCTTGGTTTACGGCGGGCTGATTTGAATGGGCAGGCCTTGGCTGCTAAGTTGTATTGGCGCTGGTGCTCTCAACAGCATATGTGCTGGGCTAAAATTCTGACCTTCAAATATTTGGGGGCAGTAGAAAGTAGGGAGGTATCAAGGTTTAGTATGGAGGGGAAAGGCTCTGTGATCTGGAGTACCCTTAAATGTGGTGCCAAGTTGGTTAAACAGGGACTTTTTTGGATTTGTAATGGGGGTCGAGATGCTCTTTTCTGGTATGATTCTTGGGATGGATACCCACCCATTGTGTCATCTCATCCCCATCTCCAAGATTTGTGCCAGATTTTTGTGGAGGCGGGTTGGAGTCATGTGGCAGATTTTAAATCTCAACAATCTTTGGGTCAAATTTCTGTGTCTAGGTGGAAGAGCCCCTTGGATTGGCCTCCTGGTGGTGCAGTGGAGGATCGTCAAGAGCTTGCTAAGATTTTATCGAGTCGTGTCTGCAATTCTCTCCAAGGGGCTGATGTGCTTGCTTGGGGACCTGACTTGAAAGGAAAATTTTCGGTTGCCTCTGGTTATCAGGTTTTGGATAAACAGGTCTTTGGAAGCTCCCAGGTTTCTTGGTGGAAGCATGCTTGGAATAAATTTGCTTGGCCTAAGTGTAATTTTTTCTCTTGGCTTGTGGTTCAAGGTAAGTGTCTTACTTGGGATAATCTTTGCAAACGTGGGTTCCAGGGCCCCTCCATGTGCATTCTATGTGGTCAGCATGATGAATGCTTATCACATCTATTTTTTCAGTGCTCTTTTGTTAAGACTATCTGGCATCACTGGTGGAATCTTTGGAGCTTACCGTGTTGCCATGTCTCTTCTTTGGAGGATTTTTGGAAGAGACAGGGTTCTTCTCCTGCTACAACCTCTTTTCTTAAAATTGCTTGGAGCATTGGTCCTAGTTTGATTGTTTGGCAAATCTGGTTGGAACGTAACAGAAGAATATTCTTGGATAAAAAATTGCTCGTGGGGCAACTTTGGAGGCGAATTCTTGGGGCTTTGCTGGAGACTTTGACTGCAAAGTGTGACTTGTCTGTGCCGATTGCTCCTGGGGACTTGGGTGTTGTAAATTCCCTGGGTCTTGCCACAGGGGGGAAGTGTATTATGAGTAAAGTGCATCGTAGGCGTGGGCGTGAGAGGGTTGCTCGTGAGGGCTTAGGGGAGTTGAAAATTAATACTGATGGGTCTTCTAGAGGTAACCCTGGGCATGCTGGGGTTGGTGGTATTGGTAGAGATAGCCTTGGAGTGGTGGTTTTCTTCTTTTCTATGTATCGTGGTTTGCAAACTAATAATCTTATGGAGGCTAGCGCTATTCTCTTGGCGGTTGAGCGTGCGGTTTCCCTTGGATGGCGGCGGATTGTTTGTGAAGCTGATTCTCAGGTGGTTATTGATATGTTGAATAATCAAAATTTGGAGGATGTGAATTGGCAGCTAGCTGTGGTTGTCAAACAGATTATTTCTTTGTGCTCTACCTTGGAGTCCATTGTTTTTCGTCATATTCCACGGGAGTGGAATAGGGTGGCTGATGGGCTGGCTAGATGGGCGTCGAAAAAGACTGATTCTTGGTCTGTGGATGATTGGAGCAATCTCCCTGTTGATATGGCCCCTGTTCTTGAGGAGTGGGTTGCTGAGGATATGAGGTGCTTCTTGGGTGTGAATTAATTCTTGTTGTTTTGGCCCCTTGTGGCTTCCTTCTTTGGACTTTGTAATGCTGTTATGATTCAATAAAGTTTTTACCCTCTTTTATTATTAAAAAAAAGAAAAGAAATGATGTCAATCTTAAAAGAAGTAAAAAGATAATTCAAGAGAAAAATAAGGATAAACAAGCTTATGTTGGGAAGGATTGAAGAAGTTGCAAAAGAAACTAAGAGAATTATAAAGGAAGTTCTATTAAAGAAAATAATTGATATTGTTTCTGAAGAAGAGCATGTGGAAGACATTTCATTTGGTCTGATAAATGAAGAGGTTATAGTCGAGGACACTCAAATTCCTCATGATGTGCATCATACAAAAGTACCTATGGAGATTGAAGCTCCTAAAGTTGTTTTGGTTGAAGAAAAGGAGATATTGGTTGAAGAGGTTGAAATTCCAAATGTCAAGCAAAAATTTGTGGTTGAAGAAACAGTGGTTGAGGAAAAGAAAGCTGAAGTTAAGGGAGTTCTAGTGGAAGCAAGAGACATTGCAGAGGTAGTGAAAATATTTTTGGAAAAGAAAAAGGAAGAATTTGATCTTGAGTTGGGAGAAGGCCCTATTCATTTATCTACTTTGTCCCCAATTTAGAAAATGAAAGTCGCATCATTTGCACAAGCTAAGGCTAGGGAAGAAATTCTAAAGTCCTACATTGAGGAAAATGAATTATTGAATCTTGCATTTGGTATTCTGGAGAAGATCATTCCTACTCATGTTAAGGATCAATCCAGTTCTTCCTCCGTTGAGCTGAAGAAGCTTATAAATTCGGTAAGTATTCATTTTGAGTCACTTGAGAAGTCAACTTTGGTCAAGGTACAAAAGGAGTTTGATGATGAAAGGTTCAATAGTCTGAAAGGAATGCTAGCTAATGATAAATCTTTGTTAGCTACCCGTGTGAAGAATGTTCATAGTGCTCTATCTGGAGGTGGAAAATTTTATGTCATGTTTGTCTTTGTCAAAACTTACTGAGGATAATGAGAAGAAGGTTAAGGATCATGAGAAAGAGTTAGCATGATAATGATAGAGTTTTGGGAAGAGCTTGTGAACTTAGAGGCCTGATTGGTCCAAAGATGGAAACTATGTTGAGTTCTTTGAAGGAAGCACGTGATGCTTTGGTGATTAGTGATCCTATGAGCCTGTAATCAGCTGAGATGCAATCCTATTTACTCTATGGTCACATAACTATTCTAGAAATCCTTAAGAAGTGTTGGGACTCAAGCCTGAACCCATAGAAAACCAATTTTACAGACATTTTCAAGTTTGTGTAAATTGTTGTACAAATGCAGTGCTTGAATGCAAGTGCATTCTCATTTTGTAAAGTTTTCTTTTGAGTATACTCAAAAAATATTGTGGATTGATCTCCACAGTTTTTTTTCCCCTAATAGGGTTTCCACATAAAAATACTTGTGTTATGGTGTTGTGCTTACTTTTCTTATGTGTGTGCATCTTTATTTTGTTTGAATGTTATCAATACTTTAAGGAACAGATTAATAAAGCTAAAAATTGCACAGCACTGATTCACCCCCCCTCTCAGTGTTGCTTGATTCCAACAAATATGCCAATTCACTACCCACTAATTCTTCAAATCTGATTCAACCTTCACACCTACTGTCACAACATTCCCAAGCCTTGAATTGAGTGTAGTACTCATCTTTTTGTCTTCTTTCTCCACCTCTACAAGTTCCTTCTTCCCAAACATGATCACCTTAGCCTCTTTTCCCTTTCCTTTTCCTTCTTCTACCGATGGTGTCAAAGTAAATGTATGCCCATCCTTTTCTATGGTGTATGTATTTGGTCTCCCATCATATAATGCATGCCTGTCAAACTTCCAGGGCCTTAGAAGAAGTAAGTGGTAGCAATCCATGGGTAAAATGTCACAAACTACTTTGTCCTTATAGCCATCAATTTGAAACTCAACAACTTGTTCATTGACCAAAAGTGATTGCCCATCATTCAACCAAGACACCTTATATGGCAATTCATGAGGAATCTTTTGCAAATTTAGTTTACTAACCATTTCACTTGATACCATATTCTTAGTAGAGCCTGAATCTATGGAAATTTTGCATACCTTGTTCTTGCACTTACATGTGGTTTTAAAGAGAGTCTTTCTTTGCAATGGTTCCCTCTATTTTGATTCCTGAAGTATGGTCTTCCTCATCATCAATGATTCACTAGTTTCAAGAGCAGCAAGATAGCTTGGAGAATTGGTACTTTCACACTCCTCTTCTTGCACTATTTGAGCTCTCCTTTCAGTTCTTCTCTCACCTCCACTTGATGAAGCATTTAGTTTTTCAAGGAATGTAAATGATGGATTCCCAAACTCATTGCAATTATAACATCTTCTTGAAAATATATTTGAACTTCTTCCACCACTAAACCTACCTCTAGAACCCCTAAAACCTCCTCTTGCATCAACACCTTTCTCTTTACCTTTATTTGCTTCTTCTTTTTCCTCATATGGTTACTTTGATGTAGGGATTGATCCTCTCCCTCTTGTATTATTGCCTCTACCTCTCACATACTTATCTTTCCTTATTTTTATCTTTTCTTCCACCCTAATAGCCAATTGAAAACACTCTTCAATGGTCTTTAGGTTAGTAACAACCAATTCATCTTGTATATTGAATCTAAGGCCACCTAAGTATCTAGCCACTTGTTTAACTTCATCTTCATTTCTTCCTGACCTTATACTTAGTTTATAGAATTCATCAGTATAGGTCTTAACATCTAAATCATTTTTCTTCAAACCTTGTAATATCTTATACAATTCAACTTCATAGTCTTTAGGAAGAAATTTACCTTTAAGTTTTTCTACCATCTTGTCCCAAGAAATAATTCTTGTATTACATTGCTTTCTCCTTTCTGCTTGCTCATAGTACCACATAGAAGTGCATGACCTTTGAGTTTTTTCTTTGCTACCTTCACCTTCTACTCATCATAAATATCTTCACTTTCAAAGTGGTTGTCCATGATTGCAATCCAATCAAGTAACTCTTCCTCATTCAAATTTCCACCATACATAGGCAAATCAACCTTTACCTTATGTGAATCACCTTTGACTACCTTAAGCAACTTTTTCATCCACTGATCTTTAGGGTCTAATTCTTCATCCACATCTTCATACTATTCATCTTCTTCTTCATTTGATTCACTCTCAACTTCATCTTTTCTCTTCTTTGTTTCCAAGTCAGCAAGCCTTTCCAAAACAACATTATGAGACTTGAAAAGCTTGGAATGTTTCTCTTTTAACTCCTGTAACTCTCTAGCAGCACCAAAATTCTTAGGAGGCATCTTTACAAGTTTTGTCTCTTCAACTTCTAATTACTTTTCTTCAAATCTGCAATCCTTCAATCAAAAAGATCTAATCCATGTTCTCTAATACCACTTGATTTCAAGCAAGGTGGTGATGACCAAAACCAACTCAAATTGATTAGACCCAAACAAGATACCAGCCCTTTCAACCCTATTGGCTTAGTTTAACACAACCTCAAACCTAGTTGCTTGTAGCCTCTCAAATCTTATTTTTCTCAATATCTTTTAGAGAATGTCATAAAAATATAACCTAGACACCTTATGAGACTCCCTTTAGGGCCTAACACAACATACCTAAATATTTCATGAGGTTTCTTTGAAAAAGTATGGTGAACCAATAGACTGCCCCTAATTTTAGGCCACCAAATAGCCCACTTTAACAAAGGAAGTACCCTCAAAATTCCAAGTTAACCCATAGAATCAATAAATAGTCCTTATTTGGGTTTGAAAACATCAAAATCCACCAACACCCATTGGATCCATGACCTCTAAGATGCTGAACCACAAAACCCTCAATTTTCCTACAATTAACAAGCATTTATTGAAAGTATTATATCCTAGGCTTTTCTAACCCAACCAATGCCTCCAACACTTCACAAATACCCTTTAAAAACTCAAACAACCATTACATAGGAAATTCCTTGAACATTTTATCAAAATCCCACTTTAACACCCCATTTTCACTTGAAAAACACCCTATTCTACCCTAGGGCATCACCCAAAACCTAGCAACTTGCTTTCACCCTTTAA
The DNA here is from genome assembly GCA_007258455.2 of Sequoia sempervirens. Lineage (NCBI taxonomy): Eukaryota > Viridiplantae > Streptophyta > Pinopsida > Cupressales > Cupressaceae > Sequoia > Sequoia sempervirens. The sequence continues at coordinate 257,542,887 of VDFB02105785.1, read as the reverse complement.
ACCATGTGGACACCTAATTCATAATGTGTTGGACCATTCCATGAGTTACAGTAGCGACAAAGAGTGGAATGGTTCAGGTTCACATTTTAATGGACAATACAGGGTTAATAGGGTTGTCACAGAAAAATAAGGAAATATCCTTTCAAATTCAATCTCAAGACTTCAAACCTAAAGAAAATAGAAGTTAATACATGCCTCTATAGAAAAAAATGAAAATACAAGCAATTAGAGACTACACGGGACCATACAGCTTCAAGAAAACATAGAATTACAAAGAAAATGCAGGTAAAAACGTAGTTTTTGATTTGAAATCTTCAATGTAGTATTCAAAAACCCATCCTCAAGCCTTTCAAAGGCTTTATATACTTTATTATATAAAAAATAAACCACCTAAACATCTATAACTGCTTTTCAAATTCCTATGACCCTCCAACTTCCTAAAAGTTGCATTTTTCAATTTTTTGATATGACAACATTTCACAATTTTGAATTTTTTTTACATTTTAATACAAATGGCTCAAGGCTGACCCAAATTACATAGAAATGGTATCAATAGACATTATTTAATGTAAATAGACCTTATTTAATGCAAAAAGACTCAATTACCCCAAAACACCCTAGAATCGACCTAGTGACCTTCAAAAGTTCAAATTTGCAAATGATGGCTTTGGTGTTCCTACACCACATTCATTCCCTTTGTGCCACCAATTAATTTTCTATTTTTTATGGTTGAGGTTCCTCTTCAATTTTTTTGTTTTCATCAATTGTAACCAATTTATTCTTCTGAAAATATTCCCTCATCCATTCTTTTTTATTTGCTTTATCAGTTTCGTACTCTTCCTCTGTTGGTTTATTCCTTCTTCGTTTCCTCAACATGGTAGATAATTTTACCTATAGCATGATAATGAGACAAATATTATTTCCTTAAAAATTAATCCATACAAATAAATGAAATATATGTCATTCAAGGCTTCATACAAAATACTTACAATCATCATGTAGGAGAGTATTTCTAGCATAGACAAAGGTCACATGAATTTTTGGATGGAATGCCTTAAAGAAATGTGGTCATGTCGCATGCCATGATTGCAATATAGGCTCAAAATGGAAGCATGAACAAGGAATTTGAATTGTTTGACAATAATTTTTTGGTAGACATGTATGCAAAATGTGGTACCCATGACAAGCTAGTGAGCTCAATAGCTTGTCAATGTGGTAGGGTTGACAAGGTAGGGGCAACATGAAAAAATACCTCATAGAAATGGGGTGTCATGATGAATTCAACCCATTTCTATGAGGCATTTTTTCATGCCCCTTCCTTATCAACCCTACCACATTTACAAGCTAGTGAGCTCACTAGCTTGTCAATGCTCACATGAATTTTTGGATCCAATTCGTTAAGAAATGTGGTCTTGTGGCATGTCATGATTTCAAGATAGGCTCAAAATGGAAGCATGGGAAAGGCATGTGAATGACACCCCATTTATATGAGGAATTTTTTCATGCATCCCCTACCTTGTCAACCCTACCACATTGACAAGCTAGTGAGCTCACTAGCTTGTCAATGCTCACATGAATTTTTGGATCCAATGCCTTAAAGAAATGTAGTCTTGTGGCATGCCTTGATTGCAAGATAGGATGCACCTTTCACCATGATGCTAACTTATCCTTGAATAAAGAGTCTTGAAATAGTGGAGAGAAGGGTTACCATCCCTTGTAGGTAGACTAATCAAGGAAACATTAAAAATATATCACAACATTAGTGATGAGGTAAATTTAGATATAGAGATGAAAACTAAAATAAATTCAAAGATCTATCAATGTAGGAGTATATATTCCAATTTTGTAGAGACATGTATGTAAAATTTGGTAGCATAGACAATGCAATCAACTGTTTGAAAAAATGCACATCACCATGAGACCCCATTTCTTTTAGGAATTTCTTCAAACAACTTATTTCCTTGTCTATGTTGTTTGATAAAATTATTTGGTAGACATGTATGTAAAATTTGGTAGCATGACAAGGAAATCAACTACTTGGTAGAACTATTTGACAAAATACCTCAATGAGATATGTCCTCATGGACTAGAATGATTACAAGATATGCACAAAATGGATTTGTTGAAAAGGCTTTAGAAAATTTCAAGCATATGCAATTTCTAGATGTAAAACCAAATTCCACTATAGTTTCCAACATCCCCCATGCCTATACCAAAATGAAAGCTTTGGAGAGGGGTATGCACATACATAGAAAAGGATTAAGAAATGATGTTTTATTTTACATACTTATGACTTCTATCATATATATGTGTATAAAAAAGGTGGAAGCATACACAAGGTAAGTCAATTATTTAACAAAATACCTTAAAGAGATGTGATTTAAAAATGTAATTGGAAAGTGTAAAGAATTGTGTAATTTAAAATGTGCATTGACAAGCTAAGGTTATAATGACAAAAAACATTGATGAACATGGAATATTCAAAATAAAAAATCAAAGCAAGCCAAAATAGAATGAAAGAAAATATAAAGAAAATGTGTAAAGACTTCACATAACTAAAAATATGGAGATTCAAATGGAGGATTTTTATCCAATCATGTAGCCTTTGATTCTTCTTTCTTCAAACTCCTCAACAATTTGAGTTTTTCAAAAACTTGTTTCCCTCCAAACATCAATTGTATATCAGTCTTGAATGGAATTGAGACTTGAATTGATATTGTATGCCTTTCAATGTGAAAAATCTGCCATTTCATGCAAAGGTGCTGGAAATATCATAAAAAATTTGGTGGAATCTGAAAAACTTGCATGCACACTTCATAGAAGCATCAAAAAGCTCCTTTTTGTCGGAAGATGCACATAACTAGGAGAATATGCAGAATGTGGGCCTAGAGATCACGAGTATATGGATTTTTTTATTGTTTTTAGAGGAAGAAAAAACACGCTTGCGTGTTATGTCTTGGTTAAAAAATGGCTACATCTCAACTACTTGAAAATGTGCTCACACTATAAGAAAGTTGATTTTTTATAGGCTTATTTTCTCTCTCTCTCTCTCTATCCTTATCCATCCATCCCCCCTTAGCCATCTAGGTCTCTCACTTATCCCTAAACCCTCAACCCTATACACTAAGCCTTAAACCCTAATCTGTTAAGCCTTAAACCTTAAAACTTAATCTCTCTCTCTCCCTCTATCTCTCTCCCCTCTACCCTCTATCTCTCCCACTCCCTCCCTCTCTCTCTCTCAAGTATCTCCCTCCTACCCCCCCTCTCTCTCTCAATTCTCTCGCTCAGTCACTCCTATCTCTCTCCCCTCTACCCTTTATCTCTCTCCCACTCCATCCCTCTCTCTCTCATCTCTCCCTCCTACCCCCTCTCTCTTTGTCTCGTATCTCTCTCTCACTCACTCAGTCCTTCTATCTCTCCCCTCTATCCTTAACCCTCTACCCTCTACCCTTAAACCTCTACCCTCTATCTCTCTCCCCTCTACCCTTAACCCTCTACCCTATCTCTCTCTCTATCTCTCTCTCTCAAGTTTCTCCCTCCTACCTATTGGATGTTATGGTTGTGTTTCTAATATGTGGTTGTCATTGATGTCAACACTATTAGCATTAAAGTATTAGAAGCTATATATGTCGAGTATATTAAGAAAATTGTAATGAAATGAGTTGTAAGTTGTCAGTGGTGTAGTGAAGTTTATTCTTTTGGTGAGCCCAGTGCATTGATAATCAGAGGTTGTGGACTAAAGGGCTTCTTTTCAAGTATATATATCTTATCCACGTCGAGTTTTAGAGATCTACATGAAGATTTGATCATGTTATGAGTAGTTGTGGTTTGACAGTTTTTCTGTTGCTTCAATTTGTGTTCTTGAATGAAGATGGTGTGATTCTAGTAAATTTAGTTGTCATGGATGCTTCTCTGGTGAGTCATGATGTTTTTGGATGTTTCTAGATCATTCTCTATCTATGTTGCATGTCTGTGTTGATTGTTGTGCTTGTGATTGGAGATTTTATCTTGCGTGTTCATGTTTTTCATGTTCATGGCCGACAGGGTGTTGTAGCATGTTGTGGATCTTCGAGGAATAATTGTTTGAAGTGTTTTCATGTTTGAAGATGTTTTGGGTCTTCACTATGTTGTGGCTGACCTTGCTAGATTTGCATTAATAATTTTTTTTTTTTTGGGTTGACAATTTGTATTCATTTTATTATTTTGTTGAAGCTAACATGTAGCGATGTAACCTCTTGTTGTGGATATATATAAGTGATTGTTTATTCCATTTTAGGAAGTGTGAATGTGGTGTGCGAGATGTGTGAATAATTTTCAAATCATTCAAAGGAAGAAGTTGAGTGTGAAGAAGAGTGAGCAAGTGTGAAGAAGTTTTCATGTGCTTAACTAGAATTGTAATTAGGCATTAGCAGATGCTACTTTCTCAATTCAAAATCTGGATGGTTGTAATCTAAATGTTTTTGTAAGATAGTGAGCCTTCTCTTGTATTTTAGTAGCGAGCTCTAGGAAATGTGTCTGAATGTATGTGCATTCCCCATTTATTCTTCTTATACTTTTAACAAGGTATAATCTTGTGGACTAACCTCCACCATGGTTTTTCCCCTACAGGGTTTCCACACAAAAAAATCTTGGTGTTATGTGTATTTTTGATGTGTTGATGATTCATGCTTTCATTGTTACTCATTAGATCTAAGAATAAGGTTAATAATTTTAATAAGTTTGAATTTTTGTACAATTGATTCGCCCCCCCCCCTTCTTAGTTGTCTGCCCTTGTCTTGCCAACAATTGGTATCAAAGTTGGTTCCTTGGAAGAATTTTAATAGCTTGAGGTGATCTAGGATAGTGACATATAAGAAGGATAGTCTAAGATTTGATGGAAAAAAAATATTCTCTGTGGAAGACTTGAATGGAGTGTCATCTAAGATGCATTGGTGAATCCTATTGGGGCATTACAAGTAATAGCTATGCTATTCCTCAAAATGGTCCTACTACTATTGATAATATTAGGGATGCTAAATACAATATCACAGATAAGGAAGCATTGTTGAGTGCTTTGACTAATTCTGAGATGAAAAATGTTATGGATTTGAAGACTGCTTATGGGATATGGAAAAAGTTGGAAACTTTGTATGCAGGCAATGCTAATGTGAAGATTTCTTAGCTACAAATTTTGAAAGGGAAATATGAAATGTTGAGAATGGGTAATGATGATAATATTAATACTTTAATACAAAGAGTGAATGAAATTTTCTATGGTATCATATGTGTTGGTGGATAGTTGAAAGAATCCAAAATTGTTGCTAAAGTGCTTAGATCCTTTCCTACTGCATACAAAGTCAAATCTATAGCTATTGAAGAGCTCCGAACTGTGACAAATGGAACCAAAGATATATTGATTGGTAAACTTATTGCTTTTGAGTTGAGTGAATTTGGCGATGCCCTTCCTAAGGTATAATGTACATTCAAGGCCACTACTCTTGGAAGAGATAAGAAAAGATATGATCCGGTTGAAAGTTCTTCTAGAAAGGTATTCAAGTATGAGGAAGAAATGAGATAGCTTGAAGAAGAAGAAAGAGAATTGGATGAGCTTGAAGCACTCATTGTCAAGAGAGAAGCCAGAGGAGAAGGTAAGTATAAAGGAAACTTTCCTATAATTTTTTTTTCTTGCAATAAGATAGGTTATTTTGCATCAAGGTGTCTGGAAAGAGTTCCTAAGTCAAGACCTAACAAGCCTAAATTTCAAAGGAAGTGTTATTATGTTGTTGATGGTGTGACAAATGATGAATCTGATAAAGGGAATGCAAGTGAGGATGAATGGGTATTTATTGCTATCAAGGAAAATAATCTTGTGTCTATTGAATTTGCTAGTTGTACAAATGTGGAGAAAGCCCTAGCTGCTCGAGTTGAAGAGAAAGATAAATGGGTAATTTATAGTGGATGCTCTCATCACATGACATGTGATAAAAGTAAGTTTGTGAGCTTGGAAAAGTATGATGGTGATGTTTTAAGATTTGGTGGTGACAAAGCAGGTGTAATCCATCATAGAGGATGCATTTCTCTTGATGGTAAGAATAATACTGATGATATCCTATACATGGAAGGTTTGAAGCATAATCTTTTAAGTGTTGGTCAAATGGTAGATAAGGGATACAATCTTCAGTTCAAGGATGGAAAGTGCAGAATATTGGGAAGTTCTGGAAATGTGATTGCTTCAAGTACAAAAACAAAAGGTAACATCTTTCACTTGAATGCTAGTAGTAAAAGTTGTTTGATTGCTCAAGTTGATGAAAGTTGGTTGTGGCATAGGAGAATGTATCATGTTAACTTTGACAATATTATCAAGATAAGTTCTACTCAGGCACTAAGAGATCTTCCTAAGTTGGTAAATCCTAGTAATGCCATATGCAAGGAATGCCAATAAGGGAAGAAAACTCGAATTTCATTTTGGAGAAAACAACATTGTTCAAATGAATTTTTGGAGCTTGTGCATACTGATCTGTGTTGTCCTTCTATAGTCAGAATTTTACAAGGTTATAGTTATTTCATGTTGCTTATTGATGATTATTCTAGAATGATGTGGGTTACTTTCTTAAGGGAGAAATTTGAAGCTCTGGAGAAGTTCAAGATCTTTAAGGCTATGGTTGAGATAGAGGTAGGTCTAAAGATTAAGTTTTTGAGATCAAATAGAGGTGGTGAATTCACTTTTAGTGAGTTTAATTCTTTTGTGCAGTGCATGGAATAAAGAGACAATTATCTGCCCCATGGATCCCTTAGCAAAATGGAGTTGAGGAAAGGAAGAACATGATAGTTCAAGATGTTGCTAAAACTATGATGCTAGAAGGAAATTTTCCTCATATCTATTGTAGAGAAGTTGTGAGTACTGCTATTTACATCCTCAACTGAGTATAAATCAGAGGTGATACCGGTAAGACCCCTTTTGAGCTATGGTATGGTCATAAGCCTATTGTTAGATATTTAAAATTCTTTGGGAGTAGATGTTATATCAAAAGAGATGAATATATAGGGAATTTTGATGCTAGGAGTGATGAAGGAATCTTTCTTGGTTATTTTACTAAGAGCAAGGCCTATCAGTGCTACAATAAGAGATTGAATAAAATGGTTGAAAGTAAAAATGTTAAGGTTGATGAAGACATTGCTAGACCATCCAAAACCTGTGGATATGATTCAGATAATCATAATAAAAATTTAGTTATAGGAAAGAAAGTTTAGACTCAAAATCAAGTTCAGATCATTCTAGTGAATCAAGAAGATCAAGAGCAAGGAGAAACTAGTGAATGTACAGAAGTGAGATCAAAAGAGCCTAAAGTTTAAGAACATCCTAAGACTCCAAGGTATGTGAGACTAAATTATTCAGAAGATCAAATTATAGGTGATAAGAACAAATGTGTTTAGACTAGGAGAAGAATTGCAAAAGAATATTGTTTGATTTCAAAGACTAAGCCTAACAGTGTCAATGAAGCGTGCAAAGATGAACATTAGATTGAAGCAATGATAGAAGAACTACAACAAATTAAGAAGAATAATACATTGATTCTTGTTCCTAGACCTAAGGACAAAAATGTAATTGGGACTAAATGGGCCTTTAGAAAAAAATTGAATGAGCAAGGTGAAGTGGTTAGAAACAAAGTGAGATTGGTGTGTAAAGGATATTCTCAGATGGAAGGAATTGAATTTGAAGAAACTTTTTCCCCTATTGCTAGAATTGAAGTTGTGAGATTATTTATTGCTTATGCTACTTACAAAAACTACAAGGTTTATCAGATGGATGTCAAGTCAACATTTTTAAATGGAAAATTGGAAGAAGAGGTGTATGTTGAGCAACCTGATGGATTTCAATTGATTGATCAGCGAGATATGGTTTGTTGGTTAAATAAAGCATTGTATGGACTCAAACAAGCCCCAAGAGCATGGTATGCTAGATTGGACAAGTATATGTTGAAGCTTGGATTTAACAAAGTTACTAATGATAATAATCTGCATTTCAAGATTGATGATGATAAAGATTTGATTGTTGAATTATTTGTTGATGATATCATTTTTGGAGGAGATGATTGCTGGTGCATGAAGTTTGTTGATGAGATGAAGGATGAGTTTGAGAAGTCTATGATTGGAGAGATGAAATTATTTTTTGGGATTGCAAATCACTTAGCTAGATAAAGGGATCTTTATATCTCTGTCCAATTATGTGAAAGAATTGTTGAAGAATTTTGGTATGGAAGGTTAAAAGACATTTGGTACACCTATGGTGACCAGATGTAAGTTGACACAAACTGATGATTCTCTAAAAGAAAATCGGACTAGATACATATCGATGATTGGTGGATTGCTTTATTTGACTCAAACTAGACTTGATATAATGAATAATGTATGCATTTTTGCAAGATTTCAAGTTGATCCTAAGGAATCTCATGTGATTGTTGTGAAGAGAATTTTTAGATACTTGAAGGGGATAGTTGATTTTGGCCTATGGTATCCTAAAGATGATGATCTTACCTTGAGTGCCTTTATTGATGTTGATTGGGCAGGAGATGTGGATGACAAAAAAAGTACTAGTGGTAGTGTATTTTTCTTGGGTAAGAAGCTAATTCCATGGTTAAGTAAGAAGTAGAATGCCATTTCTTTATCTATTGTAGAGGCTGAATACATTGTTGCTGCTAATAATTGTACTCAAGTATTATAGATGAAGCAGATGTTGAAACATATCTGAGTTATGTATGATGAGCCTATTGTTATATTCTATGATAATTCAAGTTCCATTAATATTTCTAAGAATCGAATGCTACATTCAAAGATCAAGCATATATCTATCAACTTTCACTTTTTGAGAGAGAAGGTGAGTGAAAAGGAAGTCAAATTGGAGTATGTGCCTACTAAGGAGCAGATTGCAGAAATATTTACCAAGCCATTTCCTAAGGATACTTTTGAATATCTCAGAGGGAAGTTATGGGTTATTACCCCTCCTAATTAGAACTAAGATGCATTGTCTTGCATCAGTCTATGCTTTTCATAGTCATATCTTGATCCAGATTGATGTTGAGGTGGTTGCTACTTAGGGGGAGTAGTCAGATGTTCAAATATGTGGTTCAAAGCTTGTGTGGAGAAAAGAGATCTTTGAAGTTGATGTAAAAGGGGGAGAAGAGTCATGTGAAAAATTGGGAATTATCTGAGGAAAATAAGTCATGAGAAAGAGTTAGAACCTAAGGGGAAGAAAGTGCTAAGAGATAGTTGCATTGATGGTGTTTTTTCACATCATGTGTTGCCATCAATGCCAAAGGGGGAGATTTTTGGATGTTGTGGTTGTGTTGTTGATATTTGGTTGTCATTAATGTCAACACTATTAGCATTAATGTATTAGAAGCTATATATGTCGAGGATATTAAGAAAATTGTAATGAAATGAGTTGCAGGTTGTCAGTGGTGTAGTGAAGTTCAATTTGTCAGTGAGCCCAATATGTTGATGATTAGAGGTTGTGGGATAAAGGGTTTCTTTTTGAGTATATCTATATTATCCACGTCAATTTTTAGAGATTTGCATGAAGATTTGATCGTGTTATAAGCAGTTGTGCTCGGACAGTTTTTCTATTGCTTCAATTTGTGTTCCTAAATGAAGATGATGTGATTCTAGTAAGTTCAATTGTCACAGATGCTTCTTTGGTGATTCATGATGTTTTTGTATGTTTCTAGATCATGCTCTATCTATGTTCCACATCTGTGTTGATCGTTGTGGTTGTGATTGGATATTTTCTCTTGTGTGTTCATGTTTTTCATGTTCATGGGCGACAGAGTGTTGTAGCATGTTGTGGATATTTGAGGAATAATTTTTTGAAGTTTTCTCATTTTTGAAAATGTTATTTTGGGTCTTCACTATGTTGTGGCTAACCTAGGTGGATTCACATTAATAATTATTTATTATTTTGGGCTGACAGTTTGTATTCATTTTATTATTTTGTATTCAAATGGGTGAATAATGTTCAAATAATTCGAAGGAAAAATCAAAGTGTGAAGAAGAGTGAGCGAGTGTGAAGAAGTGTTCATGTGCTTAACCAGAACTGTAATCAAGCATTAGCAGATGCTACTTTCTCAGTTCAAAATCTAGAAATTTGTAATCTAAATGTTTATGTAAGATAGCGAGTCTTCTCTTGTATTTGAGTAGTGAGCTCTAGGCAGTGTGCTTGAATGCATGTGCATTCCCCATTTATTCTTCTTATAATTTTAACAAGGTATAGTCTTGTGGACTGACCTCCACCATGGTTTTTCCCCTATCAGGGTTTCCACGTAAGAAAAATCTTGTTGTTATGTCTGTTTCTAATGTGTTGATGATTCATGCTTTCATTTTTATTCATCAAATATGAGAATAAGGTTAATAAGTTTAATAAGTTCAAATTTCTATGACAGCTGATTTGGCCCCCTCTTAGTTGTCTGCCCTTGTGTTTCCAACACTACCCCCTCTCCCTCTCTCAACTCTCTCTCTCTCACTCACTCACTCCTATCTCTCTCCCCTCTCCCCTCTACCCTTAATTCTCTATGATTTATCTCTCTACCACTCCCTTTGATGCAGAGCCAAGGTGAAGATTAATCACAACAACTGCTAGTGTCAATTCAAAACAATGAACTTTTCTTCTTAATACCTTCAACCTGTCAGGGATCAACTCACCCTAAAGGAGTCTTATTCCTCCAATATAAAAACCAAGCACAATTTTTCACCAAGAACCTATCACAACCTTCAAAATACTTCTAATAGCAAGTTAGATCATTCTAAAACACCCTTCAAATTTGTTTCATTGGACACATCAAAATTCATCAATTGACCTTGTTTTCCCTTGTAGTAATGGGTACCCAGTTTTTTCCAACTTTCACTCAGTTTCTCCAAAGGACCTACCAAAAAAAATTGGTTTTAGATACCCTTTTCCCTACTACACAACATACTCCAAAACTAAGGTTGACTTCTTTAGACCAACATTGACTTTCAATAGACCCTCCATGAGATAGGCTACACAATTAGGCCTATTTTACAAACAAAATACCTTCTAAACACCTGAATTATATAAAAACCCCTAAAAAAGTAAATGTATAAGTGTCAAAACTCCCAATTATTGAATTTTTTTGTTGCCATAAGGATTCTATATGGTTGTTCCACAAAACCCTCCTTTAACAAGCAAAATACCTAGGTTTTTTTCAAAAAAACCACACTATGGGGTCTTCCCATTCAAAAAAAAGCATCAAACACCTCTATTTGGGTTTGAACAGACCTTCTACACCTTCAAACATTCAATTGTGACATTAGTTCTCATAAACCCTACTCGAAACCTTTGTTTTCTCACATTTTTCCTTACAAAAACAACAAGAACAGTAGTGAAATGTCATTTTTTCATTTTTAACACAAAACCACAAGGTCCTACATATTTTACAGACTCATTGGGACCCTTCACACTTGCCACAGTGAGTACAGTTGTGTGAGGGCCCTTATTCCATGATGTTTGTCACCAAAACCCCAAAAAGCAGGGTATTCCCGCCTGTCTTCATAAAATAGTGATTCTCTAATTCAAACACCTTCTAAAACCTATCAAACTTGGATGGGAGAAAATTAATACAAGCCACAGTAAGATTTAAGTTTTCATATTGCAAAATAGAACTATATGGACACGTACAGGGAAAAAGAAATGAAGAAAACTCAAAAATTGATATAACAACAGTGTATTCTTATTGTCAATGTTTCAAGATTGTTCTAACCAACATTACAAAATGTAATTTCATGCCTTTTTAAAGTATTTCTCTTTATAACCAACAATTATCTATACAACTGAATCTCAAATTCCTAATGACCATTAAAGGCCATATTACATAGCTTTGTTAACAATTGTTTTGATTTTCACTTTCACCCTTTCACTATTAGACTCTTTTAGACATTTGGAACCTTTCTAATGGTCTATTTAGACCTTATTAAGAGTAAAAAGACTCATCATACCAAATTTAACAATTGACCTTCCCTATTTAACACCAAAAAATCATAAAATAAGGGTGAAGTGTGGGTGCTCTTGCACCATACACCCCCCCTAGAAGGAACTCATGTCCCATGAGTCAAGGTTGAGACCAACCTCGCCATCCACCATACATGTTCCTTGGAGCAATAACTACTTGCCATTGGTTAAGATCTTGCATTCCAAACTATCTTGTATATGGAAGTGTTCTACCACTTGGTTGTGTTTGCATTCCAAGACCTAAGGTCTGCTCTTTATCCATCCTTAACTTAGCATTTGGTTGCTTCTTATCACCTATACCTGCATCCAAATAAGGATTAACAACATCATTACCATAAATTGTCCTTATCTCAGTCTCATCTCTTTGCCTTTGTCTACCCTACAGTGCACTTTGTGTCTTCACCCCTGTCACCAGTTCCAAGGCCTTTTCATCTTATTTTCCCCATCCTTTACTAATTGTCCTATTAACTTGTTGTACCACTATCTTCACAATCCTTCCAACCACTGTACCTACAAATTTTGTTTTATTCTCAACTCTATTCTTAACCACATGGCATTCAATGCTCCCTATCATCACACTATCATGCAAACTCACTGTCTTTGTCTTCTTTACCCCTGTTTCAAACCTTATACCTACTTCCCCTGCATTATTAGACTTAAGATTGTGCACAACATCTGAATATTGGTTTTCCTTTATAGGATCCATGCTCCCACACATTATCACCCTTGCTTTTCCTTTCTCATCTTCTACCCAAGGAGTCAAAACAAACCTTTGTCCTCCTTTCATGATTGTGTACTTATTTTATTTCCCATCATAGATGGCACTCCTATCATACTGCCATGGTCTTCCAAGGAGTATGTGACAATAGTCCATTGGAAAACTATCATAAAGAACATGTATTTATACTCACCTATTTGAAAATCTACAATAGCTTTCTCATTCACTAACAATGATTGACCATTACTTAACCAAGATACCTTGTAAGGAAAATCACGAGGAATTCTTTTCAAATTTAGTTTATTTAGTTTAACCTGAATCCACTACTATCTTACATACTTTACCTTGTACCTTGCAATTGATTCTGAAGAGTGCTTTCCTTTGTAGGGGTTCTTCAGGAATTGATACCTTGAGCAATGTTCTTCTAATCATCAAGTTCTCTCCAACTTCTGATGTGAGATTCACTATAGGTGAAGTCACACTCTCTTCATCTTCATGCACTAGTTGATTCCTCCTTTCTCCACCATGAGATCTTGAGCCTTTCCTTTCAGGACACTTGAAGGATGGGTGTCTAGGCTGGTTATAGGTATACCATCTCCCTGAGCATTGATGGAATTCCTACCTCCTCCAAATCTGCCTCTTGTGCCTCTCCATCCACCTCTGGAATCAGATTGCTCTTGACCATTCATGGAATCTACTTGATTATCATTGGTTGGATTTGAACTAGACATGAATCCTCTTCCTCTTGATGTATTACCTCTGCCTCTAACTGCTTTGTCTTTCCTTCTCTTCATTTTCTCCTCCACCTTGATAACCATTTGATAACATTCTTCTACAGTTCTAGGGTTAGCCAAAGCCAAATACATCTTGTATGTTTAATCTTAAACCACCCATGTATCTAGCAATTTTTTCATCTTCATTCTCATGATGACCAAATCTTAGACTCAATTTATAAAACTCCTCAGTGTAAGAATTAATATCCATTTCCCTTTGTCTTAAGCTTTGCAATTTATTAAACAATTGAACTTGATGATCCTTGGGTAGGAATTTACCTTTGATTTTTGATATCATATTGTCCCATGAGGTGACCTTAGACTTTCCTTGTTTCCTCCTCTCAGACTGAAAGTAATCCCACCATACCAAAGCATGGCCCTACAACTTAGTCTTTGCAATTCTTACTCTCTACTCCTCATGAACTTCATCACATTCAAAATGATTATCTAATGCAGCAATCCAGTCAAGTAGTTCTTCATCATTTAAACTACCACCATACTTAGGAACATCAATTTTTACCTTAGGCTTGTCATTCCTTACTTCCTTCACCAACTTTGCAATCCTCTGGTCCTCTAGATCAAGTTCCTCTTCCATGTCTTCAAACTCATCATCATCATCTTCATCTTCATTTGAATCACTCTCTTCTACATCTCTTCTCTTGTTTGTCTCCAAGGCTATGATTCTTTCCTCCAACTCTTTGATTTCTCTTGCATGTTTGTCTTTCATCTCCTTCATCTCTTTAGACATATCTTTGTTCTTTGGAGGCATCTTGTCAACCTTGCCTATTCTTCAACCTACAAAATCTAAACAAAATATACTCCCTACTCTGATACCACTATGATGCAAAGCCAAGGTGAAGATTAATCACAACATTTGCTAGTGTCAATTCAAAAAAATGAGCTTTTCTTCTTAATACCTTCAACCTGTCAAGGATCAACTCACCCTTAAGGAGTCTTATTCCTCCAATCTGCAAAACAAGCACAAGTCTTCACCAAGAACCTGTCACAACCTTCAACATACTTCTAATGGTAGACCCTTCAAATCTATTTCATTGGACACATCAAAATTCATCAATTGACCTTGTTTTCCCTTATAGTAGTGGGTACCTAGTTTTTTCCCACTTTCACTTAGTTTCTCCAAAGGACTTACCAAAAAAATATTGGTTTTAGATACCCTTTTCCTTGCTACACAACATACTCCAAAACTAAGGTTGACTTCTTTAGACCAACGTTGACTTTCAATAGACCCTTCATGAAACAGGCTACACAATTAGGCCTATTTTACAAAGTGCCTTCTAAACACCTACCTTCTACAAAAACCCTTCAAACAGTCAATGTATAAGTGTCAAAACTCCCAATTATCCAATTTGTTTGTTGCCATAAGGATTCTATATGGCTGTTCCACAAAACCCTCCTTTAACAAGCAAAATACCAAGGTTTTTTTCAAAAAAACCACACTACAGGGTCTTCCCATTAAAAAAAAAAGCATTAAACACCTCCATTTGGGTCTGCACAGACCTTCTACACCTTCACACATTCAATTGTGACATTAGTTCTCAAAAACCCTACTCAAAACCTCTATTTTCTCACATCTTCCCTTACAAAAATAACTAGAACATCATTGCAATGTTATTTTTTCATTTTTAACACAAAACAACAAGTTCCTACATATTATACAAACTCATTGGGACCCTTCACATTTTCCTCAGTGAGTATAGTCATGTAAGGGTCCTTATTCCATGATGTTTGTCACCAAAACCCCAAAAAGCAGGGTATTCTAGCCTGTCTTCAGAAAATAGTGATTCTCTAATTCAAACACCTTCTAAAGCTTGTCAAACTTGGATGGGAGAAAGTTAATACAATCCATAGTAATAGTTAAGTGTTCATATTGCAAAATGGAACTGTATGGACACATACAGGGCAAAAGAAATGAAGAAAACATAGAAAATTGATATAACAACAATGTATTATTATTGTCAATGTTTCAAGATTGTTCTAACCAACGTTACAAAATGTAATTTCATGCCTTTTTAAAGGCTTTATCTTTATAACCAATGACCAACTATCTACACAATTGAATCTCAAACTCCTAATGACCATTAAAGGCCATATTACATAGCTTTGTTAACAATTGTTTTGATTTTCACTTGCACCCTTTCACTATTAGACTCTTTTAGACATTTGGAACCTTTCTAATGGTCTATTTAGACCTTATTAAGAGTAAAAAGACTACTCATACCACATTTACCAATTTACCTTCCTTATTTAACATCAAACAATCACAAAATGAGGGTGAAGAGTGGGTGCTCCTGCACCACCCTCCCTCTCTCTCTCTCTCTCAAGTCTCTCCCTCCTACCCTCTCTCACTCTCTGAAGTCTCTCTCTCTCTCACTCACTCACTCACTCATATCTCTCTCCCCTCTACCCTTAATCCTCACCCTCTACCCTAGTGGAATAGATAAAGGCTTACTAACTACTCTCTTTCTAATGTGATAATTGGGAATTTATAATATGAAAGTGGATAAGTAGTGTATGAATGAGGTGGACCAGTGCTTTATTGGGTACGTAGAGTCAATGAAGTTCTATAATAGGTGGCTAGTGTTGGTTATAATTCTAATTGTTTGGCACTTAAGTTTATTTATACCTTGTATATATGTGCAAGGATGTGATTGAAAGACTCTTCTTATTGATCCAATTGATCCTATTAGGTTACTGTGATTTATTAATAGGATTTTAATCCTTCCTTGAAGGAACCAATTAACAGAATCACATAATGATGACAAATGTGTATTGACAAAATAAAGTATACCCTTAATTTGAATAACAAGAAAACATCAATGTGGAGATAGTATGACAATATTATTAATTACCTAACTCTTCTTATTAATCCAAATGTTACCCCCAAGTTATTGTAATCAACTAAAAGGACTTTAATTCTTTGAAAGGAACCAATTAACTTGACTACACAATAACAACAAATGTGTTTTGATGAAATTGAAATATCAACTTGGATATACAACTTCAAATAATAGAAAAGTAGCAATGTGGAAACAACCAGATAATTGCTTTGAATTAACAAATAATAGACACCAATATTGAGCCACACAGAATTAAAGATCTTCCATTATCTTCAACAAAAAATTATACATGCATCATGGTCCATATAGTTTAATCTATATGATAAACATTCTAAAAGTATTTCTTCTATATCTCCTATTATCTCCCTATTCACCCTTATCCTCTAATCATTACATATCTAACTTATATACCAATGTTTTCAAGAGGATGCACCTCTTCATAGATGTCTTTGGAAATTAACAACATTTAAACATTAAAAAATTAAGCTTTAGTGATCCATAAACAAACTTTTGTTATATGATCTAAATAATCTTGTCTCAAGTGAGTATCAACATCTTTTGAAGCATTCCTTGTAGCTATCTCCATGATCACCATTTTCTCCAAATGCTCACATGCCTCATCTAGTGTTGATTCCTTGTTCTTGGCTACTTCCATGGCTCCATGCAATATCAACTTGCATTCCTTTATCCATTCACTCTGGTCTTTCAGGTTTCCATCATTTTTGAATAATGCAGACACTCCTTTTGTAGCATCAATAAATTCCTTTGCATCTACTTGAAGTTCATCATAGAATTCCTTGTGTTTTCTCATGATATCTTCAGCAGCTGTGAGGGCTCCGCTATCAGAAGTAATTTTCTTTTGGATTTCCTGGACTTTCTCCTAAATTTGGTCATTTATCCTTTTGTGTTCTTGAATTTTAGCATAACTCTTGGAATGGGTCACCCAAAACTTGTTCATCCAAACCATCAAGTTGGTGTGCCTTTTCTAGAATACTGCAGAGAGTGTTTCAAATCTGACTTTATTCACTTGAGCATCTACATTTGATTCTTCACCCTTATCCTTTGATTGTGAACCTTCCCCTTGAGTTAGTAATTTAGTAGATCCCTTCAATGTACCTTTGACCATGTCCTTCAAGAAATCATTTTCTTTGAGTATCTTCTCATTGTTTATTTTATACATATCCCTTTCCTTGATCAACATCTGAATCTGTGCTTTATTTAGTCTGGATACATTAATGCCAATGTTAGCTGTAGCCACATGATTAGATTCTCCTACCTCTAATGTGATTACATGGAAAAATTCCTTTTCAGTGTCAATGATCACAAATTTCTTGTGTGGAGGATACAGGGCCCAAATCATGAGAGAGTTCTCATGAGGATTATATTTTGATCTTGTGTACACTTTTGTAACTCCTTCTGGACTAAGCTTATGTGTAACACCATTATCATGCAAGAAACTATTGAAAACAAGAGTTGAGTTCAAATCCAAACTAGGGAAAATCATTACACCGGATTACTCTAACAAATTCCTCCCTATCTCTGGAGTCATATCCTTCATCTCATTTTCCACATCTAATTTCAAGGTTTTCAACAATTGGTCTTCATTGCTAGGTGTAACATCTGTGACAAATTCCCTTATTGCTTTCCCCTTTTGCTTGTATAAGAATGACCTAAACTCGGGAGATTTTATAAATTCATCATTAGAAACAAAAGATTTATAGGCTAACTTCCTAGTATTTGCATCAGATATTTCTTCAACCTCTTGTTCTCTATTGGGAGGTTGATACTCCTCTATTCTCAATTTAGAAATTTTATCCATTTGACCTTGATATTCCTTTTCATAAAAGGATTCTTCACTTCCAGAAGACAACATTTCAGCTTCTTCTATTTCCTTCATTCTCTGCTCCATCTTTGTGTTATACTCATTAATGGCCAATTCAACTTCCCTCTCTTCCATGTTCCTAGTTATGTCATCATGCAGATAGGGTATATGAACATATCCACCCAAGTTTACTTTCTTTCTAGAAAAATCAATGTAGCCTTCAAGATCAAATCCCTTTCTTGGTGGAGCCTTCTTGAAATTGAAATGTGATAACTTATTCAAAAGTAAATCATACCCTTCCTTTGACAACACAGTAAAGTCTCCAAAACATAATGTACTTGGAATGAATGATTGTTTCTCATTGGAATTCAGATTCATAACACTCATATAATCCATTTGTCTGACAATTTCCAAATATGCAATTCTATTTGTTACTATTTTTGGGAGAAGGAAAGGTGTATCTTCAAAACCATACACCCTAATCATGGTGGCATCAACATAACAATACCAATCACCCCAATTGTGAACAACAGTTGTAGGCACATTGAAATATTTGGGGCTTAGAAATCTTATAATTTCATCAGTCAAAGAATAATCATAGGGGTGATTAAAAAATTTATACAATATCTTGACAAAATATTCCTCAAAATGAATATAACTAGAACTCACAAATCTGTTGTCCCAAATAGCAATCCACAATTATACTGGTAGTGGCTAATCTTCCTTATTAGATTATGTAATTCTCAATTCTTCTAGCCACATCACCAAATTCTATCCATAATACAATATCATATGCATGAGAATGGAATAATGCTTGAAGTGTAGTGTGGGAGATCCATTTTTTATTTCCATTAACCCTAAGTCAAACCCTTTGAAAATGTGTGAGGCATAATAAAATGGCCTTGCATTGTGGTACTGGATATCTGTTACAATCACCATTGGACCTATTGTCATGAATTCAAAGGCTTCAGTCCCTATTACTTGACACATTGAGAAATATGTGTGTTTTAAGTAGGGTTCAAATATATCCACATGAAAAGGAGATCCATCATTGTCTTCAAATTGAAGAAGGTGTTCATCCTTTTTAGGTCGGTGTAATGGAAATATCCATCCTTTATAAGTTGTGTCCATTCTCCAATATTCCCTTTTCAAATTCTCATGTACAATTAGTTCATCACATGTGTCACTTAGTTTAAAGATTTCACAAAGTGCATTCTCAAACACATGTATAGAGGGTTTACCTTGCAAGTTGCAGATAGATTTCAGGTCAGGGTTTTAATTCTTAGCTAGAAGTTTCACAAGTTCTATATTCACAAATACATTAGGAACAACCAATTTTCCCAAATTGAAACTCGAGGGATTGCACACTGGTTCAAACCTATTTCTCTGATGATAGTGGAATATGAATAACTCATATACTCTAACAGGGGTCCACACATCTCCTATATGTCTACATTTGTCTTTAAATTTTTCTACATCGGCCCTTAGTTGTGAAAACCTTTTGGCCTTTGGTCCTGAACCAGGTAACTAATCGATAAGGTCTTGGTTCATTTTTCTTTCTTTTGTTTTGGGTTCCTCCCCTATTTCAATTTTTTGTTTTTTACCTCTAGGTTGACTACCTTCACCTTGTTGTTTCCTACCCTTTATTTTCCAAGAGCTTGAACCTTCTATTTTTAATCCTTCAAGGTGAAAAAATCGAATTAAAATTATAGAGAAGTTCATAAGCTTACTTGAGAATTCTTGGCCCCACCAAATTTTGACTTCTGTCTGACCTCCCATCCTTCTCGCTGCAAATTTTGGAAATCCCTTTTGTTCATTCTTCTTTCAATAATATTTACATAATGTACATTCGTGTGGTCATTAATGTCCACTCCTGAGCATGAATGCAATAGGTTTTTTGAATTTCGCAATGTCAAAATGAAAATATTATATTGGTGAGACTCCTTTAGTTTTTGGCCGATCTATGTATCTAGCTTGTTGCCACCTTTGTTTTATACATTCACAATTGATCACCAAGGAATAACTGAATGTATTTTCAATGTGGAGTTTCCTTTTTAGTTATCATTCATGGTTGGAAAGACTGAATAATTCTCCTACCGATGCTATATAACTGGTTCTCTTTTTTTCTTTTCAACTCATTCTACTTTGAGGAGAGAATTATGAAGTTTCGCCGATGTCAAAGTATTCTGGATCATTAGAAATCCTTTCAATCATCGCCTGGTGTCACTCTGATGAAAAGTATTCTGGATCATTAGAAATCCTTTCAATCATCGCCTGGTGTCACTCTGATGAATTTTGATCCTTTCTTATTACCATTGACATGACAAGAACCATCGCTAAGAGAATGGAATGTTGTTCCAATGTCTTTTGGTCTCCCCGATATGCTCCATCTACCACTTCATTCACTTGGATCGGTTGGCAAGACTCTTCCCAAAATTTATTTTATCGATGTATCCCATAATGTCAGTGAGATCTGCCTAATGCATTCCAATTGTACAAGTCTCTCTAACAATTTTTCTCCTTCGTCAGAAAAATAAGATATGTGTCTCGTTGATGAGGTTTCCATTGGTGTGAGTCAAGAGCTCGGCAAGATTTGAAAACTTCGCTCCGATTTATTTGTTCTTGCCAATGAGCCTTCATCAGTGAAATGACAAGTGTTATATTTTTGATTGTGTAATCCCCAGGGTCTTTGATTTCTTTGACTTGATTCACTTCTTGGCGATATGCATAAAATGTTCAAATTGAGAGGCTATGACTTGTTGGTCGGAAAGAATTTCACATTTTCTTTCTAGTATGGACTAGTTTTTTTAAAGCTCTTGTTTAGTGATGCCTAGAGGAATGATTATGTATACAAGGACAAATTAATGGGATCATTGGTGAACATGGGTTGTGATATGGATCTTGTTGCACAAACTTGAACAGTTTGTATTGTTTATGAAATCAAGGTGTGGCAAATTTCTGGGGTACATGGGGTGTTAGAACTGTGAAATTCTGAATAATTTCACAAGTTTTTCATACCCTTGAGTTTCCAAACGAGTCTTCATCATAAGTACAAGGTCCTCTCTTCACAACATTTTTCCCATATCCAGCCATGAGATCCCATAAGTCCATCTAGGTCTGAATATTCCATATTATAATTCCTATCGGCAAGAAGAAATCAAGGTCTCCTTGATCCATATTGCATTTTCTGCTTATATACATTTGTTGTAGATTATTGGAAAGACTTCAGGAATGTCACACCGATTGGAATTCATTTGCAGGTGTCTTTCAGTAGGACACTAGTCATTGTATCGGCGATAGAGGAAGTTTCATATCAGTAAGAATGATTTCATCGGGGTGAGGTCTCAGTGAATGGGTCATGTCTCACCAACTAGTGCATGAGAAAGAACACATCGGCAGGAGAGTCTTCGTCGAGATGAGTCATAGCGAGGTTATATTGTCTTACCGACTGGCACAGGAGTATACACTTCGGCCAAACCATATGTCTTCAGTATATGGTCTTGCCGAATGCTTCATGTCTTACTGACTGGTGATAGAAAGAGCATATCGGTGAGAAATTTTTTATCAGAATAGGTCATAGCGACACGTTTGTCACACCGATAAGATATACATCGATAAGACTAAACGACATCGGAGTAAGGTCTTACTGAAAGTGTTTGGTCTTGCCGACACATCAGAGGGATTATATCAAAGAACTATTGAGAGGAAGTCATGTAGTCCTGCCGACCTATAAGTCATGCAGATGAGATGTTTCAGGAAGAGTCTCGCCAAATAGAACATAGTGGAATAAGAAGTTCGGCAAGACAATTTGCATCAGTATGAGTCTCTTCAAAATTCATGGTCTTGCCGATAGAGTCTATGTCATCGGTAAGACTAATTTCATTGATGAGAAATATGAAGGTCATGCCAAAGTGTGGTCTCATCGGTGAAAGTGTGGTTATGTCTCAGCAGCCCAAAAGTATCACGGGGTATCTCAGTGAGACATAATGTGACCTGTGAGACATCACCCTGACTCCAAAGGTCACAACAAAGCACATGAGATGAAAGAACATATCTCGGTAAGACACAAGGTATCTATGAAACGTCTCCCCGACTTTGAATTGTAATAGCAACACACTAGATGAAAGGGCAACTATCGGTGAGACATTAAAGATCATTATGACTACAGGATGTATCGGCGAGTGTTCAACGAATGTTAACAAAAGCCCGAATACAATTGAGCGTCGATGTTTGAATGTAAAAGGACACATCCTTTCAAATACTGATGTATAAATGTTCATTTTCAATTGAAAAGACAGGGGACAACATATAGACTATGTAGATAGGATAGGAAAATAATTTTCACAGAACAGAGATTACGATGTATGATTTTAAAATGGAGATATTAATGAGAATCAGTTGATGTGGCAGCATATTTCTGGTGTCAATTGTTTGTTAAGTTTATTGAAAGTATTACTAAAGTTGTCTCCATGATTGATACTTTCTAGTTATTTAAATTGATGTAACAAGTTTATATTCAGTTTATCAATGCACATTTGTTGTATCTGTGTGGCTGATTGATCAGTTCTTTCAAGGAGAGATTAAATCCTTTTAATTGACCACAGTAATCAGGAGAGTTCATCTAGATTAATAAGAAGAACTTGGTAGTCATAGTCTTACAAGTTTATACAAGTTATAAATAGAAACATATGCCAAACAATTTGAGTGTTTTCAGAAAGAAGTTGCCCATTTATATTTCATTTGACTCCGCACACCCAATAAGGTACTAGTCTCTTCATTTCACCATTTAGATTCATTCATTTTATTTACATCTATTAACTAAACATATTAGGATTTAGCTTTGAATATTGCTATACAATTTATACCAAATTTAGTTTTATTTGTCCACTCCCATCTGCCATTGTGGGAAAAACATTTCAAGAAAGATAAGCACATTAAGTTTGCTTCATTCGTATAGGTACACCCGCCTAGGTCTAGTAGCACCTAAAGAGTATAAAGCTTAAACCATTTGGCTTTGTCTGTTACCCTAAAACATACCAAGAGATTGGCAACCTCTTGAGGTATTCTTACCTACGTTTTTGAGAGCTAACATGGGGAATAGGTGAGTGAAGGCCACTAAAAATGTGAGATTTTTACAGTTCTAACAAGGTTTTTGGCCTGTTTTTTTGTTTGGGAAAAGGCTTGGGGACCCAAACCTAGGTTTTGGACTTGGTTTGACCTACAAGTTGAAGGTCCTGATAATATCATAGGAAAATAGTGACTTTGGGCATATATTTGAAGACCTTTTTTGCAAAATGTTTTGACAAAATTAAAACCCATTATCGTCCACATCCTCCATAACCCTCTTCTAATGATTATTTTAATTAATCCACGATTAGGATATTGCACACCCTTAATCGGATTAATGTCACATCCTCCATATTCTTGCACTTGTCTCTAATCCTTCATTAATTTTCCTAATCATCTGTTTGCAGAACCTTAATCTAATCCCCTTGGTACATTTAGCATACCTTTTTTGGTCAGCCTTCACATTTTCCACATTTGACATTGACCCTCTTCCCCGTGTGAATTTTTAATTCACATTTATTCATCCAAGACCCCTCTCTTCCCCATGTCAATTTTTAATTTACATTTATCCTTCCAAGACTCTCCTTATTCCCACGCAAGTCTTCTAGAACATTTGACTTGTCACATCACTCACATGTGTCAAAGTCCTACTTTTTGGGAACCTTGTCTTGTCCACAAGATACTCCCAATCATGTGAATTTTTAATTCACATTTATTTCTCCAACCAATTTTCTCTTCCCCATGGATATTTTTGAGGAATACTAAAATTCCTCACATGTCACTTTCCTCTCATGTGGGAACAATAAACTCCTTTTTAAGGAAATATTCTCCCCTCCCAAGGTACTTTCAAAGTACTTGTCCTTCTTCCACATCATTTGTACCCTTTCCATCTCACCATGTCCTTTGGACACTTCATCCTCCACATGGAAAGATGTGATGGCTTGTGAGTCCTCAACTCACCATAGCCCTCCATCTTGGCCATGGTGCCTCAATCTTGACCGTTGAATTTTCTAGAGAATTCAATTTTTTCTATAAATAAGCGCTTCTCATTCATTCATTTTTTACCTTAGGCATTTTTACATTTTGCAATCAAGCTCTTCAACTCTCATCATTGCATTCAAGGACTTATTTATTTCACCATTGTTGCATATTTTGAAGCTCTCATTACATCCTTTTGCATTCACTTATCCAACCACCCACTTTTCTCATTGCATTCCTCATCTTCCATAGAACATTTTGAATCCATTTCCATCCACCTTGCCATCAAAGGAGCACACAAAGCATTGAAGATCAAAGGCCAACCAAGGAACAAGCTTAAACAAGGTATAATCACTTTTCTCAGCTTTGTTTTGTTTAAGTTTAATGTAGCCCTAATCATTGAGGTGTTAAGTGTTTTCCTTCATTGAAATTCTATTTCACATGATTTAGAATAGGTATAAACACTTGATCACATTTTTGGCATGCTTGGTGGGATCCATAGATGGGTCCTTTTAGTTTTATGTTTGCTATTTTTTGACTTTTTGTAGGTTAAGGACATAGAGAAGCGAACCTACCCTTGACCAGGGGCAAACCTTCCTAAGGAGGGGCGAACTTGCCCACAAACAAGCGAACTCGACCTGCATAGAGGTGAACCTGCCCTACAGGGTCGATCTTCTGAGCATTAGAACCTCTGTTTTCTAATTTTTTTCTACAGAGGGGCGAACCTACCCTTACAAAAAGGCAAACTTTCCCTTGACAGAAGAAAAATAGTAGTCAAAGTTTAGTTTTTTCTCTATTTGCTAACTATTTTCTGTAGAGGGGCGAACCTGCCCTTATAGAGGGGTGAACTTGCCCTTGATAGAGGAAAAACAATAGTCAAAGTTTAATTTTTTCTCTGTTTGCTAACTATTTTCTGTAGAGGGGTGAACCCACCCTTACAGAGGTAAAACAATAGTTAAAGTTTAGATTTTTGTCTTTTTTCTAACTGTTTTCTACAGAGGGGTGAACCTACCCTTACAGAGGGGTGAACTTTCCCTTGATAGATGTAAAACAATAGTCAAAATTCATTTTTTTTCCTGTTTTCTAATTGTTTTACGTAGAGGAGAACACACGCCATTGATAGGGTCAAAATAAGCGATTGAAGTTTAGTTTTTGCCTATTTTTCTAACTATTTTTCAGGGGTGAACCTATCCTTATAGAGGAGTGAACCTTCCCTTAATGAGGTAAAATAATAGTCAAATTTACAGTCCTATTTCTAATATTTTTTTGTAGGGGTAGACACATACGAGCGAGGCTTGCGCAAGGTAAAAATAGTGTGTAAATTTCATTTTCAGACTCTGTTTTAGGTTGTTTTGATTATTATTGATCCTCTAACCTATCTTGTTAGCATTTGTGTTAGTTTTTCTAACATTTGTGCACCTGTCAATGGTTATTGAAGATTAAGATAAAAACTTCTAACATATTTGCTGCAAGGTGGATAGATCCAATTGTTAGCTAGTTGTTTGTTGTTTCATTTTTTCTAATATCTAGGCACATAGTTTAATTGGGGGAGAGTTAAATATTTTGTTTTCCATGTCTTCAAAATTCCATTATGTCACCCAAGGGGACACTATTCTGTTTAAGCTTTCCCCTTGCACTTCATGTGAGCCTGGGGAGTAGCCAAAAATACTTAGTGTTTTCTTCTTTAGCGAGACTTTCTTGGGGATTTCATCACCCCAAGGGACAATCCCAACCACATGTACCGGTGGGGTATACAAAGGGGGGAGAGCCAAAGCTGTACCCCAATCTAGTCACGTCGTGTCTCGTGGAGGGTCGAAGCTAGGGTGATAACTAGATAGACGTGAAGAGTTGGTTTGAGCCTTTCAGTATCTCGCTGGGGTTCCCAACTCATGCTTGTGATGGGTTGGTGTTCACAGTTGTGCCTCATGTACCAAGCGTATATCAAGGACTCCCTAGATCACCTTGTTTAGCCTAGATTAGAGAACTGTGTCAACCATACCTTTCACAGTAATTATAGGATTATGTTGTCTGAACTATTTTCTTGTGCAAAACTAGTGAATTTTTGTCAAGTCAGCCTTATTGCTTGCTATTTGCTATGTTTTTGGTCCTTGCCATAGTTTTTTTCACTTAATTCAAGTCCAAGTTTCTGGAAGAGGGGCAAACCTGCCCTTTACCTTAGCCTTGGGTCAACTTGTTTTTGTCAAAATTGTCATACTTTTTGCCCAATACGTGAACCTACCCCAATTTGGGCAAACCTGCCCACCAAACAACCAATTTCAACTCCCGTTTGGTCATTCCTAGCACCCGTTTCCCCGTTCTGGGAACCTATTTGCCTGTTTTGAGTACCCGTCTACCCGCTCTAGAGCCTATTTTCTTGTTCTGAGCACTTAATTTCCTATTTCGGGATCCCATTTACCCTTTCAAACCTCCTGTTTCCTCATTTCGAGTACCTATTTCCTCATCTTGAATACTCGTTTACCCATTTCAAGCACCTGTTTTCCCATCCCAATAATCGTGTCACTCAATTTAGTAGTCCATTTGGCCTCTTTTCTGGTTTAGACAAGTCTAAAAGTTAAGTTGGGTGAACTTGACCTTGTTTTTGGGTGAACCTGACCTCTAGTTGGGTGACCTTGCTGATCTTGCACATTGGTTAAATGAGTCTGATCTTTATCTAGCCATTTTGCATCTTTTGTTCACCCATAATTTGCATTTGCATTCTCTAAAGATCATTCATTCATCAATCCCACATCATCCCTAGGTTGCATCATTCATCATCATTCTCTCGATCAAATCCCCTAAACCTTGTTTTAAAGGTTATTATCCGAATTGACCTAGGCATTTGAATCTGATCGTTATCCTACACATTGGTCATTGTCTTTGGCCCAATCAATCCACTTCCATCTTGAGGTGGATTCAGTGTCGTAAGTCATCATCCTTGGCCCAATCAATCCACTTCCACTTCTATCATGAGGTGGATTTAGTGTTGTAAGTCATCATCCTCAACCCAATCAATCCATT
>VDFB02105785.1:257478839-257515555 GCA_007258455.2 Sequoia sempervirens | reverse complement strand
TGATTTCACCTTCCTTGTTGTTGATGTCTCCTTGATTGGCCCTTGTTTGGGATGATTTTGTGCACTCCTTAGATGATTTCTTGAATGACTAAATGCAAGATTGAATGTGCAAAGTGATTAGAATGGATAGCTAGATGATGGTAAGTGATTGAGAATGCAAATTGGCAGCATAAGGTTATGAAAATCAAAAGTGTTGAAAATGCCCTTGAGGAGGGGGTATTTATAGGAGAATTTGAATTCTCTAGAGAATTCAACGGTCAAGATTGATCCAACAAGGTCAAGATGAAGGGCTATGGTGGGTTGAGAATCCACAAGCCCTCACATCTTGACATGTGGATGGTGAAGTGGCCAAGAGAAGATGAGGTGTAAGTGAGGTGTCAAAAAGGTACATGAGGTGGAGAAAGGACAAGCACCTTGGGGAGTGAGGAGATTTCCTCAAAAAGGGATTCCTTGTCCCCAAGTGGGAGTGAAAGGGACATTTGAGGAATTTTGGAATTGCTCAAAAATCTACATGGAAAAAGAAAGGTGGTTGGGGATATAAATGTGAATTAAAAATTCACATTCCTAGGAGGATCTAGAGGATAAAAGGTGGGCTCCAAAAGGTGGGACTTGGTCACATGTGGAAATTGTGACAAGTTCAAGGTTCTAAAAGCAGGAAGGATGAAATGTGAATTAAAAATTTACATATAAAAAAGGGGAATCTAGGACAAATAAATGTGAATTGAAAATTCACATGGGAAAGGGGGTCAATGCCAAAAGAAGGTAAAAGCAAAGGTTGGCTAAAAAGTGGTGCTAAATCTAGCTAATGACCTTGGTTAAGGTTGTGCAAATATTGGATTAAGCTAATTAATGAAAGATTAGAGGCAAGTGGAAAATGTAGGAGGATGTGACATTAATCTTTAATTAAGAGGATGCACATCATAATCATGAATTAATTAAATTAGTCCAGTTGGGCGAGTTATGGAGGGGTGTGACAAGGAGAGAGAAAGTGAGGAATTTTAAATTGATTTTAAATCAAAAGGGTAAAAATGACTAAAATTAAATAAATTAAGCATTATTTATTTAATTTTGAGAGAATAAATTGAAGATAGAAGTATTAATTATTAAAATTAAATGCTTTCTAGATGAACAAAAGGTGTAATGTTAATTTAATAAATTAATATTAATACGATAGATGGAAAGGCAGTAAATTTAATCATATAGAAGTGATTAAATTTGGATATCTCTAATATCTATAAAATTAAATATCGTTAAAGTGCAATTAGATATTTATAACATACCACAAAATGTGTTAGCCCTGGGGCATCATGAATTGTCCATACAAGCATTACATGGAATTGAAATTGTCTTTGTCCTATTGGTCTAGAGGCGTCATACATAGTGACGCCATTCCTTAACTTTAGTAACTCGTAGATAAGAGGCTCGATATATACATTCATATCTTCCCAACTTGGTACTTACCTAGTTGAATGAACATAAACATTACATAATTATTATAACCATTTCTTGCAATATATATAAATTAATGTACATGACTATTAAATGAAAAAATATGTCATTATGCAACAAATAAGACAAATGAGATGCTACTACATTAAAGAAAATTAGTGTAAACAAATATAGAACAATCATTGCCAACATTATGTGCTCCTCTTTATTGACATCCATGGAGGAATGTTATTGTTGATAACAAAATAGGCCACACCAAGTAAATAGATCTCAGCTCTCCAAATGGATTGACATCGTCCGCTGCCAATGAAAGCCTGAGATTACGGGGTTCTTCTTTAAAGTGTGGCCATTTTTCCTCCATGTCCCTAAATGCAGAACAATCCATAGGCATTCAAAGAATGCCATCTCCACTTCTATTTTGTGCATGGTAATCCATAAATTGCACTAAGCATTCACACCTAAATAATCGTTGCATACGTGGAATAATGGGAATATAACGAAGAACCTTGCGAGACACTTTTTTGTTAGTTGATCTATTTGATATCTAATGATATGAAATTTTGGGCATTCTATTGCAAATTCATGTTGTTTATGATATATAATATGATCATTGAGGCATGCATCTATTGCTTGATACTCCATTCCAATATCTTTCATAATGTCAGATAAATCTCGGTATGAGCGAGGTAAAATATTTGATGGTGGTAACAAAAATTCACCAATCAATCTACAACAAAAAATAATTTGTTAATATAAATAATATTAATGGTACATATTTCATCCTTTATTTACTATTGATGAACTAACAACAATTAAAATAGATGAAAAAAGATAACATATATGACATACCTTAATATCTGTGAGATTCCTATGTTGGATAAACCATTCATAACCTTCAAGTTCACAAACAACAATACAGCAAAGAAAAGAGTTGTTTGGGAGCCTTCATAAAGGGGCTCGTATGCCTTCTCAAGTACAGGTAAATCATGAAATCATCAAAGTCATCTCGATCATCATGATCAACTGTGCCACTAAATGTGTCATGGATCAATGTATTTGTACCATCATCTTCTTCCATAGGAACATTAACTTCATCTTCGATATTCACAGCTCCATGTTCCTCCATTTGCAAAACCACATTCTTTGGGTTGTGATAATCCATATCATGTGCCCTAGGGTGCCCCACCTTTATAATAATGATAGACACAGATAAACCATGATCATGATCAAGTGATATATATATATATATATAAAATGTTAAAACGATATAAAAATTTACAAATTCAATCAATATAAACACATATAATAAACAACTTAACAATGGACGATAATCATGCCCCCCTTCAACGTGACCATGTTGCCTACAATGTTTCTCAACTGTTGTGATTAAAAGTCTTCTCGTCTTTAAGCCCTTGCAATTATTGCAAGGACAATAACATTTCCCATCACCCTTTCGTTTTAATCTAGCCCACAATCTATCAAGTGTCTCTTCATTTTGTTATGGACTAATATTATCTGATATGTTTTTTCTTTACCAAGCTTGAATATTCAAATCTTCAAAAAATATCAAACTCACACTCCAATAATTTTTAATCATAGACAGGTAACAAAAACTAATAATTTTGATATTTTACACCAAAAAAATTTGGCATGCAATCACCCCTGCAAAAGAGAAGATAGTTTGAAATTAATGACCCCAAAAACCACTTTAAAATGCTAATTCCATAACTTACTAAATTTTGATTTTACTATGATTTCCAATCGTTAGACTCCTAAAATCATAATATTGAACTTGCACAACAAAATCTGGAAATGAAATTCTAAAAATGCACAAGTCTAAAAATGAAATCTGATGAGATGTTGCTTTAAAATATGATTTTCAAACCTGGAAGTACAAATCTGACTTCACAAATGAATTCTAGAAATAGACAATGACTACCCTCAACCTAGCGATAATAGCAAAACACTGTTGCAATAAATAGTCAAACTCACTTTTATTTATGTCGGCCACAATTTGATTTTTGAATGTTCATCGAAATTTTGACAAAAAAAATTCATTGAAATTTTGACTAAAACTCAGGTTTGTCGAAATTTCAACGAACGTCAGGGATAAAATTTTAAAAAATTGAAAATTACACATTAAATATCACAAGTACCCGACAATACATCTAATTATACATCTTTCGTCGGAAATTTTTGTCAGATTTTGCAGTCAAATGAGTTAGTGTATATATGTACATAAATAACTTAAAGCTCTTAGTACATATAACATGGATCCTCTCTATCTTTTATTATCTCTAAAATATTTTCATGATTGTCAATAGACAACCTCCACTTTTGTTTTCCATGTCCTCTTTTTGGTAAAGTTTCAAAATTTATTCTTGTTACTGTAACTAAGTGACTATAATGTAGAACCTTTTATCCTGACATATAATCAATAAATATAATACCATTTTTATACTCTTTTCCATCACCATCTATCATTTATTGCACCAATTTTCATTTTGGTTGTGTACATCTTAGTAGATAGCAATCTACATCTTTCACATTGTTAGGATCTATAACAACAATAAAAATACCTCTTGTACACACCATGTAGCAAACATATGTAAATACATGATCAAATTGGAGTTTTAATATGAACCATTTAAATATTTAGATAACCATTATCAACTTAGGTAGAATATAAATCAATTTTAAGTTAAAATTTAATTTTAAAATTTAAAATTTACTTGTAACAACTAAATCAGATACAGATTTGTAATCAACTGAATATAGAGGATCATAGACATCTACAATGTCATTATCTTCAAAAGGATGAATTGATACTAATTGTTTTATTTCCCATTGCGAAACATACCTATCTCTAATATTCTCACATTGTAGAGTATTTGTATTGGTCTTAATGCAATCAACACAAAAACATGATTTTTCTCTCACTTGAATTACAAGAGGCTTGTTATGTCCCGTTGTCATGATTTGATACAAACTTCTAATACCATTAATTGTTTAAAAATTATAACGATTTGATCAATCAATATTTGTAAATTTTAAACATCCAATTAAGAAGTGTATATTTATTTGAAAATTCAATTCATGTACACTTTGAAATTCAAATAAAAAATTCAACTATGTACCTTTAACTTCCCAAAAAAAAAAGTGTGTTGTATATTGAGTTGCGAGAGCCAAAATGACTTTTGCACCATTCAACAATTTTATTTGCATTATGTATGTCATTACCTACAAGTTCATGCTAGCAAAATGTTAGGTTAAGAGGTTTAAGAATTTAAAGTTTTAGAATTTAATTTTTTCTATTCCATATGGTGTTACCTGTAAGTTCATGTCAGGGAAGTGCACGCTTCACACATGCTCCTGCTCCATCGTGCTCTCCTTTTACATGTCCACTCTCATAAAAATTTAATAAAAAAATTGTCATGTCTAGCATTTTGTTGCCTTAATCAATTAAAAACTTTTACAGACTTAAATTATCCTATGAAGTTACAAATAATTTCATTCAAACCAAATTAGTTAAAAATACTATATGTGTATAACATATAAGTAACTGAACAATTCAAGTCTTAAAGTTAAGTAAATAAATAAATAATTATGCCGAGAGGCGTATTCAGTTGTAGAGGGAAGAATGTTTGTCTGTAAACAAAAACCATTTTTCCAAATTTTTGACGTCCTTGCTAGTTGTCACGATGAGGGTTGTCAAAGTAATAGTCACTGGACGTGGATGGTAGTGGAAGACGAAGCACGATCATGGTCTTCACTAAATTATGAAAGATAAATAATTGATCAATTACTTTAAAAACCCTACAACATTCAAATTTACATCTATTTGAAAAGTTTTGATAGTATTTAAATTGGTGTTATAATGTAACCAATGCAAGACCTGAGTCGTGCGTAGTAACAAATGATAGTGGAAGCGATGTTAATGCTTGCAATGGTTTGTATAAATGGGATCTGATTGTTGCATGTCCTTATGTTTAGCTTAGTGTTTTAATAGGGGAAAATTGTTTTTATTAATTTTACCAGGTGTTAGTTACTTCTCAATCTTTGTGAAATTAGGCCTTTTTACTTGTTGGCCTTTTATGGCTGTTAATAGGAAAACATCATGATGAAATAGGAGAAGGCTTACAGTCTGTAAATATTCATTTCTGTTATAAACGGATTTATGATTTGTTGCTGCATGAATGATTATCTTATGCTGTATGTTTATTATTTACTGCTGTGACGTTTCAGTTTGTTATGTTCTTTCAATTTTCTTACTATAGATTTCACAATCAAGGTTGAATATATCTCATTTAGAGTGCTATATATAAGTCGATTTTTAATTATCTCCCTGATGCTGTGATTGATTCTGTATGTGTCAAAATCTAACTTATTCACTGTATTTCTTTTTGGTATGAATTCGTCTTGATTTTCCAAGACTATCTTCTACTAAGTTTGATACACTTTCTAGTTTTAAGAATAATTTTTTAGGAACAAGGTACCTTTGGAGTATAACTTGCAGGTTGAGAGAAATGTCTGTATCAGTTTGATATTAAAGCATTTTAAGATGTTGGGAGTAGAGAATTCATGAGAAGAGTTTTTCATACTTCAGAGAGTAGTTGTGGTTATGGCTGTAGATGTAAATATAGAGTTGTTTCATTATGTGAAAGAAGAAATAAGACAAGGTAAAGACAAAAGCAAAAACAAACAAAAGATCAAGAAAGAAGGTACAAAATAGAATTTGAGCTAGAAGAATTAAGGTAGATATGGGAGTAGCATGAAGCATGCAATAATTAAAAGGCAGAGAAAAAATAATTATAGCAAACATGTTAAAAGGTTCAGGACAAGAATGGTCAAAATAAATACTCAGTAAGAATTGTTTTTAAAGAGGAAAGATACAATCTAGGATTAGCAAAAGAATAGAACTATTAGATTAGGGAAAGATTAACTCCTTTGATGAGTTGGTAGAATTATTAGTGGATTAAAGACCATTAAATGTGATTTGCAAGAAATTTGAGAGAGAGGAGTATATGAATTGGATGAGTGAGATGAAGATATTGAGTTGTGTTACCTTGAAAAAGGAAAAAAAATTGAGGATTGCAATGGAAAAAAAGTAGAGTACAATCTTGACTACAATGAGGAGGAATTCAACCTATCACAAGACCTATGTCTCATGATGTTGCAGTAGTTGAAGATTTGATGGAGATCTTTGGGAGCCCCACATGTGATGGAGCCTTATTAATTTTAGAGAGCATATAAGACAAGGAGAAGCTACAAGGATGTCTTAAATCCCATATTTGATGAAAAAACTGAAGAAGACCATCTCTTTTTTGGAAAAGAAATGTGAAAAATTTAGGAAAGAAGTAGAGGCATATACATTTGTTGTACACAAAAGAAAGAAGAAACTATGAATTTCTTTTATTCTCTTGACTTGATTTTTGTTTTTAATAGTTTATGTGTGGGCACAATAGAAGGCTGGAAAAGTGATGAGAAGAGCCATAATGACTTTAAGTGGAGGAGGACTACTAGAAATAGGTCTAAGTCTACAAGGAGCTAAGAAAATAGAAAGAACAAATTGGCAGGGGGCATTCTTTTATCCAACAAAAGGTCAAAAACAAAGAAAGGAAAAATGTGAAAAATTGTAGAGGTATTTAACCTACTGGAAATGCACATCATGACTTGATTCTTTGGGTCAAAAAAAATGGTTCTGTACCGTCCAATCCAAATTTGTTGGCACTATGCTCGCAAATTTTTACTTGGATTTTTGATGCAATATCATCTTGAAGTAAACACAATCCAACATCACCAAAACAAATAATAATAGTAGAGTTCTTGAATTTCTTGACATTTTAATTATGTTAAAAAATATTTTTACAAAAATTAACTTTGAACTAGAGAGTTCCAAATTGCGAAAAGAATGGAAGAATGATGTAAACCATTCACCATTGAATTAAGAGCTGACTAAGAACCTCTTCTCATAGTGTTGGTTTAGTGTGAGAATTAAGGGGAATTTCTTTTACTAGTTTTAAAAGTTTTTAGAACTTTTTTGTCAGATAGAAAAATAGGTGTCAAGTCAAATTAGACTTCTTTTACTTGGTGAATTTTTATTGTTGTCAATAGGAATGCATGATGTTAAAATTGGAGAGCTATCTAGTTTTTGGTATATATATATGTATATATGTATGTATGTGAAATGTTTGCATGAATGATTTTATGCTACATGTTGACTATTTGTTGTTGTAACATTCTCACTTTTTGTATTACTTTCTCATTCCTTACTACAGATTGCATAATCAAATTTGAGGACAGAGATAAAAGGAGATTACATATTGTTTAGAGTGTTGTGTATAAGTTGGTTTCTTATTATTCTTCCTTATGTTGTGATTGATTGTTTATCTATTGAATCTAAGATACGCCATTTGTTGTATTTCTTCTTAATATGAGTTTGCCTTGATTCTTCTACTTTATCTTTTTGCTAAATTTGATGCTTTTCTAGTTTTGAGTCTAAATTTCTAGGAGAAATGTGTCTTTGCAGTTTAACTTGCAGACTTGAGAAATTTCTAAATCAAAGAATGAAACTTGATAAACCTTTAAAATATAAGTAGTGTATACAATCATAAAGAATAAAAAATTCACATAATAAAATTATTCACTATTTCAAATATGAAAGCATCCTCCAATACAATAATGAATCTCTTTTAATTCATTCCTCAAACATACCCAAATATAAATAAACGAATCAAACATAATTTTACACATTACAAAAGACAAATATAAATACCAGAAAAAAATTAAAAAATCCCAAAATAGCACAATTATTTTTTCAAAAAATACTCTGCCCCTCCATTTATTAAACATAGAAGGAAAACAACTTCAGAACAGCTAATATTAAACTCGTATGGAAACTTTGGAACACATCAAAAGCGGTACAAATGGCTGCAAGTTTTCCAAACTGGTTAATTCGTATACTCAGTTTTGAATTGCTTTATACTGTAATAAGCAGCAGTTATGTTGGTGTGGATGTTAAAAAGGGTAGAGACAGTGAGAAGAGCACCGTTGTACAATACAAACACTGCTCAGCAAAGAATCCACTAAGTAAAGGTATTTTATTATTTAATTTATTTTTTGAAATTTTTTAATTTCTTATACTTTTTAAACATATAAATTAGAGTAAGAATTGAAAAAAATTATAAGAAAGTTTTACAATATTTCAAATTTATAATGTAATATATTATAGTAATGGGTAGTGAAATTTTGATTGAAAAAGATACATAGATAAAATAGTATTAAATTTTTGAAAGTATTCTTATTTTTAATGATTTGTTGTTTAATATATTTAATGGAGACATCTAATCTTTAGAACCAATATTATTAAAGAAAAGGAAAAATGGAAGTATAAAAGTTTTAAATCCTTAGGTTTAATAAGAGCTTTAATTAACATGAAGTTGTGTTTTTTGATCACATACAAGGTTGTGGATTGATTTGGGACACACTTCTAAAGTTAAGCAATTTATATGACTCACATTCAAAATTGAAGTTCATTCAGTTGTGGTTAAATTTGTTCAAACTTAAATGAAAAAATGGCGATGTCAAGTTTTCCAATCTTGAATTGAAAACTGGTGACGTCATGAGTTTGGTTTTTTAAAATCAAGCCATAAAACAAGATGTTGATGTTATTACTAAAAAAAATATTTAATTTATGTCCATAAATGCACTCCTTCCAATTCATTCAACATATTTGGAATCCCTACATGCAAATAATTAATTGAAGACAATTACTTTTGATCAACTAATTGATAAGCTGGTTGAACAAGAATGAACCTTTGGAATAAATATTGATCGCACTAGTGATAATATGGCTTGCTCAACAAAAAGGAAAGCCTTCCAATAAAAAAATTTCTTCTAGAGGTGGTTACAATGATTGAGTAAAATGTAGAGACCAATGGAGGAATAAAGTAAGAGGAGATACAATTAGCAAAGAACAATTTCAATGTGAACCAAAATTATCAATAACCTTTGTATTGCAAATAGTGTGGTAAAAAAGATAGTCATGAAGCTCATGAATGCAAAATATCATGGGATGATATAGAAAATTCTTTCAAAGAAAAAGACTCAACCCACTATGAGATAAATCATTAGGAGCAACCCAATTTGTATGTGGTAGTGATGACATGATGATTTTGTACTTTCTATATCACATTCTACTATTATACTTAAGTGAATCATGGTATGATGTTTTTTATTAGATATTAGAACCACAGAACATATGAATGTTAGCATGATTTTTTTGAAGACTTTCATAAAGTTGTTTGTGGTCCTATCTATTTAGCAAATAAAACTAGTTGCAAGCCCATTGGAAAAGGAGCGGTTAAACTAAAAATGTCTAAACTTCTAAATTTTGCACTTCACAATATTTTCTATATTCTTCAATTGTGAAATAACTTCTTGTCATTAGTATCGATTTGACAAAAATGTTGTTCTATTTTATTGGAATATGAACAAGTGGTAGCTAGAAAGTAATCAAATAATCAAATCACCCTTAACAGTTGGAATAATGAAAAGTTATTAAAACTAAAAGGAGGTTTAGCTATTTCAAGGAGTTTTTCCTACCTTATTGAAGAAGGTAATATACATTTGTGGCATGCAATATTTGGGCTATTACTTATAACAACATTCAAATTATAAAAAATAATGGTGTTATAGGTATACCCACTTTGTCTAAGACAATTAAAAAATGTGAAGCTTGCAGCATGGAAAAAGAAATAAAGATGTTTTTCCTAGTCAACTTGGTGAGTACAATGAAAATTACAGCTTATTCACTCTATTTTTTGTGGGCCCTACTAGTAACTTCTACTAGAGGATGTATGTATTCTATGTTGTTCATTGATGACCATAGTGGAATATATTGGATTTATTTCATGTGTAGAAGAAATATAAATCTTTTGAAACTTTTAAGAATTTTTTGTATTATGATTCAAAACAAAGCTCAATATCAAATTGGTACTCTTCAAACAAACAATGGTGGAGATTTTACATCAATTTTTTTTTTGATTACCTTCATCAAAATGAGATTAAGTATTATTTCATTACTCTAATTACTCTTGAAAGAAATGTTGTAATTGAAAAAATGCAAAGAATTATCATGAATATGGTTAGTGTGATTTTATACTTCAAAGGAATATAATTGAAATATTGGGTAGAAGGAAAAATAATAGGTTATATATATAAAAAGATACCCTTCATTTTCTCTTCATTGTGCAAATCCATATGAAGTTTTGTTTAGTCATCCATCATCTATTCAACATTTTATTATTTTTTGTCCCCACCTTTGATTCTCAAGGAGAAAAGAAGTAAGTCGGATTACCAAATTCATAACTAACATATTTCTAAGATAGTGTGGTTCCTCAAAACCATATAGGTTGTATGATGAAGCTAATAAGAAAAATATTATTTCTCATGATAATTTTTTTTGTCAAACATCCAAAAATAATAAAAGTGTTTATTGTCAATTACAACACCTTAATTTTTTTTCCAAATTTGTCACTTGAAAAGAACATTCTTACATGATTCCTTAATTTGAAGGGGGTGGTAAGTAATTTTAAACCAAATTTGGAATCTCTAACTCAAGATGTTGAAGAACAAATCCCCTCTCATGAAGAATTTTAAACTTCTTTGGATTAATATGGGATTCAAGAAACTACACAACAATAGATGGAACATGATGTGGATTTTGGTTAGGAAATTGAAGCACCAATAATTCAACTTAGATCTTCACAAAATTAGGCAAAACAAGTCCACCAATCTCTTAAAGATTTGAGAACTAATTAAATTAGAAAAATAAAAACAAGATGTTCATACAAGGTAAGATAATAGGTTCAATCTAGTGAAGAAGTTAACATGGATTCTACTAGACAAATTAAAATAAAAATAGACTCATAACCAACTTATTTTAAAAAATCTAAAAATATATTAAATTTTTGAGGATGGCTATGTAAATTGTGTATAATGTTCTTTTGAAAAATGGCATCTAGGAGTTGGTTGATCATTCACTATGTACTGCCTGTTGTGTTTTCATTCTAATAAACTTGTTTATTTTTAATTTGAGATGTTCTTGTTGTATCATTTTGTACTCACATTAGGACTTGGGTGCATATTGCTAGATACTTATGTTTATGTTAGACTGTGCTTTTCTTATTCAGTTGATTATTCACATATGTTTGTATGGTTGTTGCTTTTATACAAGTATGATGGTGTATCCAGATCAAGGAGTTACATTGTGCTTTGAATATTATGTGCATGATGTGGGTATTCAGTGTGTAGGTCTAGGGCATTTCACCGCCTACTTTGCAGTTCCAAGTTATCCTTGATGGTGGTTATATGAGAGATGTCATACTAGGCCATCCATCTTTGCCATACCTGATTGTACTTGACCTAAGTATGATTTATGTGGTATTTAACTTGTGAGGGACCAAACCCTAAATTGGAATGATTTTGTATGTGTCTTAAAATTCAGTTAAATTATTTTATGAGTTTCATGTACTTCACAAAATAATTTTAGTGATTTCATATTTATAAGTAATTTAATCATTAGTTAAATTGTGAGTTGAATGTGATAGAATTTTCAAATGTATTTTTTTATTTGAAAGGGTGCATTTGGGTTTAGTGGAGTAAAGTAAAATTTAATTAAATTTAAAATTGTAGAATAACAAAAGGGAATGAAACTTAGCATTGTTCATTCATTGTTGTTGGGAAGAATTTTTGTTCTCCAAAAACCCTCTCTCAAGAAAAATATTTTTTAATTATGAATGGAATTGAGTGGGGTTTGAATTGGATTAGATAGGCAAGGGTAGATAAATGTGTATTCTTCATCTCCTTAGGTGTGTTGCAAGCATTGTGTGATCTTGAGTTTTGGAAAAATTAATGTATGTTGTTCATGTCTCCTTTGTTTATTTTTTTTACTTTTGAATGACATGTTTACCATTAGGAGAGCATTAAACATTCCCAATGCAAATTAATTTTTTAGATTTGAATAGAAATTGAGTAGGATGTGAAATTTTCCAATTTTATAAAATTGTACCCTCATAATGCCCATTTTTTAAATGCTTGATAAATGAATTGATAATTGGAAATTATTTTTGTGCATATTTAGAGCCAAAAGGGAACTATTAATTTTTGAAAATATCAAATTTTGAAAAATGTGAAATTTGAAGCTATTTTAATGGAGTTTTATGAAATTTGCTAGTTTGCATATTGATAAAATTTTATTGAAATTTGAATTTGGAAATTGAAATATGATTCTTTGGGATGGGGGTATGAATGTATCCTCAATGGTTTCTCAAGACAAATATATTGGGATCATATTGATATGCCCTTTGAATTTAGATTTTTTATTATTTTTTCGTGCCATATTCATTTTTTAGAGAATGTGAAGAGCCTAATGCATAGGTGTTAAAGAGTCATACATGAGTGGCTTTCAATGTTTTCTGGCCCAAATTGGCTTGATGGATATCTCATTGGGAAGTACCTTAAACACGTGATAATTAACGAAACGCATGAGTGATTAAGAATTAACCAAGATAGTTGTGCATATGACATACCTTGGAGTGCTTGTAAAGGATCAATGTGGGTGTAGAATACATGCATGCTCATGTGGAGCATTATACTTGTGTGATCAAGTAGAATCATCTATTGTGATAGACCATGTACTTGGCTTCATATAGCTAATATCTTAGAATTTAGTGGTATAATCCCTATCCACTCTCTAAGATCTAGTCCTTGTGTAGGTTGAGTAGTACCTAAAATATATTGTACTTCCTTCTTATGAGTTCGTTGATTCTCCCTATATTCTTTGGTTGTCATGTGCATTCTCCATGTCTAATGTGAGTGAAATACTACACCCCCTTTTTATTGCATGAGTTTTTTTTGGTCCTTTGTGACCATCTCCTAGCATGGTGGGGTGAATCTAAGGGTTTCAAAATAGTTGGGTGGTGTGGAAACCACTATTGGAGATAGGAGGATTGTGGATGGGGCCTGAATATTGGACTAAATTGATAAAGGTTTATTTATGTTGTATTTTGGACCTTTTGTTCAATGATGTAAAGTTCATGAAAGGACAT
Source organism: Sequoia sempervirens (assembly GCA_007258455.2). Taxonomy (NCBI): domain Eukaryota; kingdom Viridiplantae; phylum Streptophyta; class Pinopsida; order Cupressales; family Cupressaceae; genus Sequoia; species Sequoia sempervirens. The sequence goes on along the minus strand of VDFB02105785.1, from coordinate 257,501,996 downwards.
TTGAATCCTCAATGTATATTGTAATTTATTTAATTGGAGCTCATATTTGGATGGATTGTAATTGTGCCACTTAAGTGGTGCCCAAATTGTATCTTGTTTATGTGTCTCAACATTCGAGTCAAACACACATGCCCCATGCATGTTTTATATGTTTTCTTTTGGTGGCTTTAAAATGAACATAGGAATATCCATTTGGGATTTAAAATGAATCTAAAATTTAGAAAATTATTAATGTTTGCACAGCCTAAGTAACTATGGAGTTCTTAGGTGTCTATTTTTAAGAAGTTGGCTCATTTCAAGACCACTTAGGGGTCCCTTGTGTGCCCTTGTAATGAATGGGAAGTGTGGAATCCACCTCCCCTTTGTCCTGATTGCTTAGGGCAGCTTGGTGGAGCCTTGAGAACATCACTATGACTTTGTAAACTTTCTCCTTTACACATCTTAGGTGCCTTATGCTTCAGGAGATAGGATCCATACTTGGTCGAAGTCATTTTTTGATGTTTTAGGGTCCAAATAATGTTGTAGTATCTCCTAGGTAGTTCAAAGGTTCTTGGTGTGTTTTGGGTGTTGGAGATTATTGTAGTGTTGTCATTGATGTCAACAGGGAGATTGTTGCACTATGTTGTCCTTAGTGTTGTCATTGATGTCAACCTATGTCAACCTCTAGTGTGGTGTTGAGTAGGTGTTGTAGATGGGGAGATTGTTGGTGTTGCGTATGGGAGATTTTTGCAATCTCTAGTGTAGTGTTGCTGAGAAGGTGTCGTGGTGTTGAGCAAGTGTTTTTGATCCAACTAGTTCACTTGGTTTCCAAGTGCTTTTGAGAAAATTTGAATAAGAGAGTGTATATTGTGATAGAGTTGTGTTTTGTATTGTGTTCCACATTTCTTCATGGTTGAATATGTGCTTGTGTGGTTTGGATGAGATGATCAAAGGTGTTCAGAGGTGTTATATTCAAAATTTCAGGTTCTGGATCATGTGACAGTGGAAGATTTGTTTGACAGTGTGTTGAATGTGAAGAAGGTTGTCTAGGAGAAATGGAATTGCTTTGCATTTCTCCATGTTGATGTTTCTTGTCTTGCAGATTTGGGAAATTGCTAATGTAGAAGAAAAATCGCAAATCCACTTTAATTCTAAATTCCTAAACCTCCACCATATCACAAACTCTCCCATTTATTCCTTTCACTCCCATAAATTACACTTAATCAAACAATATGGGATAAATATCCATTTCTCCAAATTGCTCTTTCAACCCCACATTTCTCCCATAACCAAGATCTATCCTATGAGGACATCTATATAAGCCCTCTCTCTTCTCACCATTAAGCATATTCGATTTCAATCACAAAAATTTACATTTGTTCATCATAGATTCTTGATAAATTTCTTCTTATAAAAATCCAAGAGCATCAAATGTGTAATCCAAGATTTTGATGATAGGAAACAATAAAGTTATTTTTCTTTTGAATTCTTATGTTTGGTTTTTCGTAGTTTAACATTACATTTCTACATTTGTATTCATTTAGGAGAGACTTCATTGATGTGATGTTGAAAATATTTTGATTGTGGTTTATTATATTCAATTAGTTTTCTCATTTTCAACATCAACAAATAATATTGTTTATATCTACCTTACCTTGGATTTTTGTGTGTTCAAGTGTTCTGCAAGGTTGGTTAGTGAGTGCTATGTTTGTGGTACTATGGTTAGTTACACAAGATGATAGTATTATTCATTTCAGGTGGTTGTAGCAATGTTGTTGAATATTTTGATGGTGTTGGAATATTTTGGGATGTTGTGTGATGTTGCTTTGTGGTCCATAGGATGTTTTCAAACCTAGTAAAGAGTGAATGGATTGTTTGGTAGAGTTAATATAGGTTTTTTTGACTTGACATGTTAGCATTAATTGTGTGTGTGCTTCATGGTTTGTGGAAGCATGGTGAAGTGTGTTGATGTGGATTTGGGTCGTAGTTAAGCCTTAGTGTGGTCTGCCTTCACTTATTTCCACCGCATAAGCATTTGGTTCCAACCTATGTGTTGGTTGCATGCTTGAGGTGCATACATTTCATTAAGGCCGACCTAAACAAGGTTGTTTGAAGTCGTGAAGGATATAAAAGAAAGTTCAATTGTTGGAGATGTCAAAAATGTGAAGTGAAATGTGAATATGATCGGTTGTGGTGATCTGAGTGGGAGCTTAAGTGCCTAAGGCTGCCAGATGTAGTGAGTAGAAGGTGTTCACATTTTTCAATGAATGTGAAGTTGCTAGAGGCAATGAGATGAAGGTTGCAGATGGTGTAGAGTTTTTTGGGTGTATCTCACTATTTCTCTGAGGTAGTGAACCTCCTTGTAACATTCTTCTTCTATTCTCTTCTATTTTGAATAGTGAGTCCTTTGAGAATGAGCCCTTGGTAGTGAGCCATTATTTTCTTTTGGGTAGTGATCCCTTCTAGCATTGAGCCTATTATATTCGGTATTTGTATTCATAAATATGTGAGTTAATCCTCACCATAGTTTTTTCTTGATTAGGGTTTTCCATGTAAACTTGGTGTTCTATCATGTATGGTTATTGATGTGTTGATGTTTTAGTTTGTTTCCTTTCATGTTGATACATAATAAGGGTTTGAAGGTAATCAGGGTTTGAATGTTTAATGTACAACTATTTCACCCTCCCTCTTAGTTGCCGTATGTATCTAACAATTGGTATCAGAGTCATGGTTCCTTGCAAGAAGCTTAACCACTTGAGGTAGATCTAGATGGTGCACAAGAATGGTGTCAAGGTCCTTATATTTGATGGATCAAATTATTCTTTCTAGAAAGCCAGGATGGAATCCTTTCTTGTCTCATTAGGATTTGGTGTTTGGAAGTTAGTTGAAACTAGATATACTATACCTACTACTCCATTGGAAAGTGATGATGAGATAAAAGATTATGAGAACAATGGAAAAGCAAGGAATGTTATCTTGAGTGGACTTTCTGATTCAAAACTTGTGAAGGTGATAAGCCTAAATACTGTTAAAGAGATCTAGACAAAGTTGGAGAGCATTTATGAAGGAGATGATAAGGTCAAGCAAACAAAGATAAAAAAATTTCAAAGCCAACTTTGAAACCCTAAGGATGTCAGAAGATGAAGATACTACGGGCTACATGCTCCAACTAGATGAAATTGTCAATTCCATCAATTGTCTTGGTGTAAAACTAGAGGAAAGTGAAGTTGTGAAAAAGGTATTGATAACTCTTCCTAATATTATAGTGCTAAAGTTTCTGCTATTGAGGAAGCTCATAATTTTGATTGGTATTCTAGAGATCAAATGTTTGGTGCTTTAACTACTTTTGAATTAAGAGAGTTTGACCAAGATGCTACAAGGAAAGAAACTAATTTTAAAGTCAACAAGAAAGATGATGAATCTAATCAAGATGATCTTGATGAGGTTGAAGAAAACTTTGTAAGAAGAATGAGAAAGGGCACTAGAAAATACAAAGGTAAGTTACCCTTTAAGTGTTCAATCATGGAAATATAGGTCATTATGCTTCTAAATGTCCAATCAAAGTTGCAAATGGTAAACATAAAGAAAATAAAGGTAAACCTATCAAGAAGAGTTATTATGTTAAAGAAGATAGTGGTGTGTTTGATGATCAGGAATCAGACTATCCAGAAGATGGAAGTGATGAATGCTTATTCATGGCTTTAAATGTTGGAACTAATTCTACTAACCTTGAAATATGTATGAAGGAAATTGCTTTAGAAATAGGTCATAGTATTGAAGGAACTATGTTGACTTATTTTCATACAAGAGAGGAGAGAAACTAATGGATAATTGACAACAAATGCTCAAATCATATGACCGATAATAAGAGTAAGTTTGTTAATCTTGAAAAGTGTGATGGTTGTCTTGTTAATTTTGGTGATGATATATCTACTAAGATCTATAGAAAAGGTTCAATTAGTTTTGATGGAAAGAAAAATACAAATGATGTTCTCTATGTCAAAGGTCTCCAACATAATCTTCACAGTGTAGGATAAATGTGTAGTAGAGGATGCAATTTGGTGTTTTAGGATGATGGTTGTGAAATTAGAAAAAGAAGCTCTAGAAAATTGGTTGTAGCTAGACAAAAGGAAATGTTTATTAGCTCAAAGGTGGTGGTGTTAAGTGCTTTATGTCTCAAATCAACGAAAGTTGGCTATGGCATAGAAGAATGGATCACATCAATTTTGATAGCCTAGTGAAGATCAGTTGTATTGAAGCTATGAGAGATCTACCAAATATTTCCAAGCCTATCAATGTAATTTGCAAGGAGTGTCAGTTTGGAAAGCAGACAAAGAAGAGGTTTAGAACTAAGGAATATTCTACTGTGGGACCTTTGGAGTTGGTGCATATAGACCTAAGTGGACCTACTAGAATAAGAAGCTCTCAAGGTGATAGGTATTTCATGTTGTTGATAGATGATTACTCTAGAATGACTTGGGTGACCTTTCTCAAAGAAAAATAAAAATATCTAGGTAAGTTTAAAGAATCTAAGTCTATTGTTAAGAATGAAATGGATTTGAAAATCAAATGTTTGAGATATTACAGAGGTGGTGAGTTCACCTCCAATGAGTTTAACATTTTTGTGAAGATCATGGGATAAAGAGAAATTTATCAGCCCTAGGACTCTTCAACAAAATGGAGTTGTGAAAAGGAAGAAAAAGACAGTTCAAGAAGCAACAAGAACCATGATGAATGAAGCCAATCTATCAAGAGTATTTTGGAAATAATTCATCCATACTATAGTATACATTCTTAATAGAGGACAAGAAAGAGTGAATAGTTCAAGGACCCCCTATGAACTATGGTATGGAAAAAATCCTACTGTAAAATACTTCAGAGTATTTAGAAGAAAATATTATATCAAGAGAGATGAAGAAAATATAGGAAAGTTTAATGCAAGATCATATGAAGGAATCTTCCTTAGATATTATACAAAGAGAAAGGAATATCGGTGCTATAACAAAAGGCTAAAGAAGATTGTTTAAAGTGAAAGTGGCAAAGTGAATGAAGAATTACATTAGAGCTCAATGCTAATAGAAGGATATGAATCTGATGAACCCCCTTGCAGAGGAGAAGAAGAAGAAGAAGAGAAAGAAAAAGAGATGGCAGTGGAACATGAAGAGGCTCCAGAAAGAAATCCTAAGATTCCTAAGAAGAACCATTCTGCAGATCAAATCATTGGAGATAAGAGAAAAGTTGTGTTGATAAGAAGAAGAGTTGCTATGATAGAGGAACAAGTAAACTTTTGTTTAATTTATAAGGTAGAACCTAAAATAGTAACTGAAGCATGCAAGGATGAGAGTTAGATCAAAGCTATGGACGAAGAGTTGAGGAAAATTGAGAGAAATTAGACATGGGAATTGGTCCCAAGACTAGTAAACAAGAATATAATAGGAACTAAATGGGTGTTTATGAAAAAGTTGAATGAGAATAGAGAAATTATCATAAATAAGGCTAGACTTGTATGTAAGGGCTACTCACAAGTAGAAGGAATAGATTTTAAAGAGAATTTTGCTTCAATAGAAAGAATGGAAGCCATTAGGATGTTTTTGGCTTTTACAACACATAAAGACTTCAAAGTGTATCAGATGGATGTCAAGTCTGCATTCTTGAATGGTGTGTTAGAAGAAGAGGTGTATATTGAACAACCGAAAGGTTTTTAGTTATCAAAAGACTTTGATATGGTCTACAGGTTGAAGAAAGGTTTATATGGATCAAACAAGCTCCTAGAGGTTGGCATGTAAGATTAAATAAGTAGTTATTGCAAAAGGGATTCAAAAATGGTACCACAAATAGCAATCTTTACTTCAAGGTTGAGAGAGATCAAATATTGATTATTGTTATGTATGTTTGATGACATAATCTTTGGAGGAAATGAGGAAATGTATAAAAAGTTTGTAGAAGAGATGAAAAATGAGTTAGAAATTTCAATGTTTGGGGAGATGAATTTCTTCCTTGGGCTACAAATTAGTCAATCTGATAAAGGTATATTCATCTCACAATAAAAGTATGTCAAAGAAACGTTTAAGAAGTTTGGAATGGAGGATTCTAAATCAGTATGTACTTACATGGTTACTAGTTCTAAGTTGATCAAAAATGATGAATCTCTTAAGAAAAATAAAGAAAGTATAGATCAATGATTGGAGGATTGCAATATCTAACTGCTACTAGATCGGATATCATGCATGTAGTATGTCTTGTGGAAATATTTTAAGAAAATCCTAGACAATCACATGTGGCAGCAGTAAAACGGATATTCAAATACTTGAAAGGCACTCCGAAATTTGGTCTATGGTATCCTAGGGATATTGATTTCTCTTTGAGTGCTTATACAGATGAAGGTTGGGCAGGTTGTACAAATGACAAAAGAAGTAAAAGTGGAGGTGCTTTCTTTCTTAGAAGAAGATTGGTTTCTTGGTTAAGTAAGAAGCATGATTAAGTGTCATTATGTACTACATAGGTAGAATATATTGCAGCAATATCTTGTTGCACACAAGTGTTGTGGATGAAACAAACATTGAAGGATATGAGATTATCATATGATGAACCTATTCCTATATTATGTGATAATACAAGTGTTATCAATATTTCAAAAAAATTGGTAATGCATTCAAGGACAAATCATATCTCTATCTGGTATCACTTTCTAAGAGAGAAAGTTGAAGAGAATGAAGTGAAGAATGAGTATGTACCTATAAGGATCAAATAGTATAATTTTCATAAAGGATCTTCCAAAAGATACATTTGAGTATCTTAGGAAAAAGATAGGGGTTATTACCCCTTTTTCTTTCAACTAGATGCATGAGTTGGTGCATCTGTCTAAGGGAGTTATTCAAGATACATTCTTGCTCCTGTATTGATCGAGGCTACCTCTCAGGGGAGTAGGTAGTGGTGTCTTTTGCTGGTTCATTTAGGGGGAGCATGCCTTATGCCCCTTAGGGGGAGAGAGTAGTGGAGAGAAGAGCAAGAGAGAAAGTGTAGTAGAGAGAAAGTTTCTTGTAGGTGTTACCTGAAGTGAAGCATGCAGGTGTTGCCCTTTGCCATTGATGTCAAAGGGGGAGAGAAGTCTAAAAAACATGGAGAGAGTGAATTATGAAAAATAGGAAAGAATTATTGTCAAATGGGGAAGTATGAAATGTAATAAATGTCCCAATAAGGAGGAGTGTTGGTTAATGCAAGGATACTTTTATGATCTAGTGTTTCCATTACAAGGTTTCTTTTGTTGTTGATGGTTTTCATAGCTAGTGTTGCCATCAATGACAAAGGGGGAGATTGTTGGAAATCGTTGTAGTGTTGTCATTTATTTCAACAAGGAGATTGTTGCACTATGTTGTCCTTAGTGTTGTCATTGATGTCAACCTATGTCAACCTCTAGTGTAGTGTTAAGCAGGTGTTGCAGATGGGGAGACTGTTGGTGTTGTAAATGGGAGATTGTTGAAATATCTAATGTAGTGTTTCTAAGAAGGTGTTTGTGGTGTTGAGAAGGTGATGTAGATGTAGCTGATTCACTTGGTTTCCAAGTGCTTTTGAGAAAAAAGGAATAACAAAGTGTACAAGGTGATAGAGTTTTGGTTTGCATTATGCTCCACATTTCTTCATGGTTGAATATGTTCTTGTGCAGTTTGGATGAGATGATCAAAGGTGTTAAAATGTGTTATATCTATAATTTAATGTTCTAGATCATGCAGTAGTGGAAGATGTGTTTGAGAGTGTGTTGACTATGAAGAAGGTTATTTGGGGGAAATACAATTGCTCCAAATTTCTGCATGTTGAGGTTTCTTGTCTTGTGGATTTTGGAACATGCCAATATTGTCTATATCTACCTTCCCTTGGAGTTTTATTTGTTTAGGTGTTTCAAAAGGTTGGTTATTGAGTGGTATATCTATGGCAGTGTGTCCGGTTGCACAAGATGGTAATATTTTCAATTGCAGGTGGTTGCAATAGTGTTGCTAAATATTTTGATGATGGTTGCATATGTGTTGTTAAATATTATGATGGTGTTTTTCAAATTATGTTAATAATCTATTCAATTTTTTTGACAAGTTGTCTAGCACTTTTTTTAATTTTTATTTTCACTTAAGCGGCTATTTTAGACCTATTGTGACCTTTTCACACATCGCCCCATTTCCACTGGGGACCCCCAGTAGTTTGCTATTTTATAGGATTTTTTCTCTGCACAACGGTTTCATGAGGTCATCATTTTGAGAGTTTCAGGTTAGTCTTTTTTGAAAGTCATCCAAGCCAAGTTGCTAATCCATGCTTGAATCAATGCATAAACATCATGGAAGTGCTCAAAAGGTCCGGGAGATGAGGATCACCTGTGCTTTGGGCCAATCCTGACACTTCCTACTTTTTAGGATATCTGCTTTTTTTCTTTTTTGTTTTTTCATTTTTGGCATTTTTGGACCAAACAGGGCTCCCTATTTTTTAGGGATTTTTCTTTTTCTATTTTTAGAAAGTCAACCCTGGTCAACAAGTCAACTTTCCATCCTAAAAATTAAAAAATCATTGAAAAATCAACCTAAAATTTGAAAAATCAACTAAAAAATTAGGAAAAGCATGGAAAAGCAAGCAAAAATCTAAGAAAATCAACTGAAAAGCATGAGAAAATCTGGAAAATCAGTAAAAAATCAGTCAAAATCAGAGAGAAAATCACCAAAAAATCAACCAAAAGGGCATGAAATTCATGATAAAATTGTGCCTAAGTCTGGAAAATTCGCCATCAAGAGAGCATGATCAGCTATCAGTAGGGTCAACCCTTAAAATGAGGGACATGGTAGAGGATGTATGAAGCCCGCCCTTGCCTTAGTCAAAAAATGGCATAGAAGTTGACCCTACTTTCAAACCCAAGGCATGATATTGAACTATATTTTAAAAGTCTTCATATTAATGTTAGTATTTTTACTGCAGGTTGATGACCACGGTAGGAGAATCATCGAAGAAGGCGCTAATGAAGTTCGCCAGCAAAGGCACACAATGAGAGTAAAAAATAAATTCAAAGTGGAAAAATGTTGTAGACACCGATCTAGGACATGTTGACTTCATAGAGTTCAAGAAAAGAGTATATGGACATGATGGACTTCCTACACCAATTTCCAGACGAATGGTGAGAAACGGGATTTTTCAAGTAGCTGGATTCCCGCCTACGATGGATTGTGCAGAATTGATGGTGGAATGTGCCATCCATTACGATGCTCAGAAAAGACAAATCATTGCACCTGATGGAAGAATTCTAGCTCACTTGAGCGAGATAATAATTTAGGAGACATTTGGCATCCCATCACATTCCCATACTGTCTACAAAACCAAGGAAGAAGCCAATAGTTTGTATGACAGCCAGTCTGAGTTATGCACCACAAATGTTAATAAGGCATGGTTGGAGAAGCCTAGAACATCAATAAAGAAGATTCCTAAGAGGCCACGTTGGACAAACTTTAAAGAAGATTTTGGGGACATCATTTTGATGCTGAATAGAATAGCTGGCAACCCCTAAGGTGCATATTTTGAAAATTGGATGTATTACTTTATAGATGAAATCACTTCTAGAGTGAAGATGTTCAACTGGTCCCAAATGATAAGTGACAATCTTCACGAGCAGTTGATCAATTTGGAAAAGACTAAGTCTTTTCACATGAGCTCATACATTGTCTATTTATTGGCCAGGTCATATAAATACTTAGGACTGATTTGTAAAGGCAAAGTTGGCAACGAAGAAAATGAACTCAAGCCTTATGATTGCTACCCGCAACTCGAGCTAAGGGAGAAATCCCATTTTGGGCGGGTACACGATGCTTTCTTAATGTACATCACAAGAACACTTCAAGGAGGAATGCATCAAAGGCTAAGTCACGAGGAAAAAAGTTTTATCAGTAGATATTGTAGACACCTAAAAATGACCTAAGCCTGCAAGCTTCATTTTTACCACTTTTGTCCTAGCATAATTAAGACATTTAACTATGTCCTTGGTCCACATTCAACTATTGATTAAATAATTCATAATTGTTTAATTAATTCATGTCTTTCTATTCTTCATGATTATTAAATAAATAAATTATATTTATTTATTAAATACGTCATTAATTGTCTAAGTCTTCCCTTAATTAAATAAATTTCTTAATTTATTTAATTTCCTTTCTTCATTAATTATTCCTGATTATTAAATAAATGAATTTCATTTATTTATTTGATATGTCACTAACTGTCACAATTAAATAAATTTATTAATTTATTTAATCAGTCTTATCTTCCAAATTAAATAATTAATTTTAATTATTTAATTACTAATTTCACTTTTCTCAATTTTATCTATGAAAATATTTAAAATGATTTCATTTAATTAACTCACTCTTTTTTGTGAAATAATAGAAATTATTTGCTTCATCACCTCAAATTCTCATTTGAATTGGGAAATTCAAAGACTCCTTCATTCTTCAAAAATCAGTAAATGGTGATTCTTGATTTTCCAAATCAATCTTAGTCCAAATCTTATCTTCCTTGATTTTAGAATCTACAAAATCGAGGCAATCTTATCTTCTTGATTTTTTGAATCTACGATAAGGGCAATCTTATCTTCTTGATTTTGAGATCTACAAATCTATATCATTCACTATCTGGTCTTGACATAAAAGCGGCACACATAAATCATGCTTTGGGAAAACTCTTGACATATCTATCCTTTAGTCATACATGATTCACAAAACATCATGTCATTGACCATCATAGTCTTATTGTCCTTGTACGACATAGTCCTTGAAAATCATATGACAATTCCCTTAGTCTCATGTCTCACATCCTTTACCAAGGCCACCTCTCATCCTTTCATGTATGTCACCTATCTTGTCTTTCCCTTGACAAATGGTCTAAGGATAATCATCATCCCATCTAGTCCTAACCAAGTCATTCCAAATGCCTTGAGTCTAAATCGCCTGACACATTATCAAATTTTTACTTGGTGAGTTCTGGCCGGTACATGGACACTCATACTTTCATCACATTATAAAGTAATCATCCTCCACGTTGTTTTGGGATGCATCTTACATAAATCAAAACAATGTTTCATCACTGTCAATTGGTATTAAACTGACTAGAGGGCACAATCATGTTTGTCCTTGGATTCTCATGTGTGAAACTCAATACCGCTATCATTTGTCATGATCTCTTAAACATCAAAATCCAAAATCATAAAATGACAAAATACAAAACAATAAAATGTCTTACGAAAAAGACCAACATCAAAATATCTTGAAAAGATTTCACGAATCATAAAGCGTCACAGGAAAAACACAAAAACATCCAGATAATGTCAAAATCCTAAAATGGAGTCAAAATCAGTCATGTTAGTCAGGTCCATGTCATTGTCAAAACTATTCTGCGCATTTTACTCGTGGGCAAGGCCATCGATCGATGAGTCCACGAGACATTAAGTTTAGTCCTTTTAGGTTGGTCCAAATAAAATCATGGCATTTGTGCATGGCCCGTCCTTCGGGTCAAATAAGTCAGACGTAGTCAAATTCAAACACAAGACAATCATTCGAAATGCCAACGTCAAAATTGGTCAAAATCAGACAACATAAGCCAATCAATCATACAGTCAACATCGGTCAACTTGCCAAAACATATTACTCAAAACAATACTCAGTCTCATCACTCTTTGAACCCTCTTCAAGATGTCCCTTGGAGTTGAACCCATAAATCAAAATCCTTTGCCTTTTTCAAGATGTGTCCTTCCTGACAATAGGCGCCATCAAACTGTCAACACCGTCAAATTGGAAAAACTCTTAAGCTGTCAAAACTGTCAAACCAACAAGAAATCAATCTTTGGCAAACAAGCATTGGCAAAAAATAAAATGGTAATGAAACCCCATTCTCTTTAAAGATATCTTGTCTTATCTTTAGGATATAAGCTATTTTGTCTCTTATATCTTTTTTATTTGTCTTTTGGGTCATGTTACTAGCAACCTCAAGGATGTCCAATGAAGGATTTAGAGTGCGATAGCGTCTCACAGCCTATTTATTTCTTTGGTGATATACGCTGGATTGTCTCGACAAAAGGCCCAGGTAACTTCATATGATATGAGTTAGGACATTTCTTATGCGTGACTATCTGTTTTTCAAATGGATGACCTTGCACTACTGGTCTCGTCATACCATAGTGTTTGTTGTCATTTGTGTCATTTTGTATTGATGATTCAGAGCAATAAATATTAAAGTTCTATGGCAATGTTTTGAAGGATTTGGTCTAAGAACTAACATGCATCTCCTTTAGTCTTGTCATCTTGTCTCGCCCATCTCATATAAGCATTGCATCCATATCACCATCCACATCTTTTGCACTAACATTTCTTTGTCTCTTCATATTCTATTCTTCTCATTAATTTTGAGAGCACACCCATGTTCTTGGAACTTGTCTGTCCTCTCGAGGGGGCATACCGTAACCCTCCTCATCATTCTTACTCATCTTATTTTGCACTGGGGCATGACTTTGACTTATTTTTCTTTGTCACAATGTGAGAGGCTGCATTATGACAAAGAGGGGCAAAATATGGAGCACCTAAAATGACTTAGGCTATGAAGCTTCATTTTACCGCTTCCAAATCCTAGTATAATTAAGACATTTAATTATGTCCTTGGTCCACATTCAACTATTGATTAAATAATTCATAATTGTTTAATTAATTCATGTCTTGTATTCTTCATGATTATTAAATAAATAAATTATATTTATTTATTAAATACGTCATTAATTGTCTAAGTCTTCCCTTAATTAAATAAATTTCTTAATTTATTTAATTTCCTTTCTTCATTAATTATTCCTGATTATTAAATAAATGAATTTCATTTATTTATTTGATATGTCACTAACTGTCACAATTAAATAAATTTATTAATTTATGTAATCAGTCTTATCTTCCAAATTAAATAATTAATTTTAATTATTTAATTACTAATTTCACTTTTCTCTCATTTTAAATAAATGAAAATGTTTAAAATGATTTCATTTAATTAACTTTCACTCTTTTTAGTAAATAATATGAAAAAGATTATTTACTTGTCACATAAAATTATCATTTTGAATTAATTAAATTCAAAAAGATATTATTCTTCCAGAAAACAAGTAATCGGGCAGATTCTGGATTTTCCAAATCGTATCTTCAATCCAAATCTTATATTCTTGATTTTTTGAATCTCACAAATTGGGCAATCTTATCTTCTTGATTTTTTTGAAAATCTTCATTTCCTTAATTAATTTATCTCATTTATTCTCCACCATCAATTTGATTATCTGAGATATTATTCTGACTGTTCGATTAAGGATTTTGCCCTAACCCTGATTAGGGATTCTTAAATTTAATCTGGGCCTCTCATTTTAGGTTCTCATCATCAATTAATCTCATCCGTCCACTCAAAATTGTGTTTTCTATAAAAGACAATTTTGCTCATAATTTCGGGATCCGACAACTTGATTTTTTAAGATAGGCATTATAGTCATTTGGCATTAGTACTCATTATTTTAATTTTGTCATATCGTCATAGACATAGGCATAATTTTGTAAATCCTTCAACATTTGCATAGGGCTTTGGCATTATTATAGGTTGCTCAATTTGAAATCTGAGGGCCTCATTGACTTGCTGCAAACTAGAAGGTGCTATGAAGGTGAAGCATGGAAGGAAAGGAAGGTATAATTGTCCTTTATTTTTATTTTCCATTGTTCTTGATAGCCTCTTTGGATTTTTGATGTTTATTGATTAACAATCTAACAATCTAATTTTCCATTGATTACAGATACGAATCCTGGTTTATCTAGTTTCCAAAATTTACATATGTCAGGATCTAGGGATTCTCTAGAAACCCCTACAAGTTGCCCATCTATCCAAAAAATGGGATGATATTGCTTGAAGTCCTGAGATAGCTGGAAGAATACCAAAACATCCAGAGGCTGAGTAAAAAGGTGGTTGTTACATTCCCATTCTTCATTGGGAATATGTCAGAATCCTATCCATCAACTCAAGCAGCTGAGAGCGCCAAGCTGGAAATTCAGTGGTACCCATTCACAACCTATGAGTCCAGGGCCAATTTTGACCCACATCATCATATCTAAACAGTGGATGGGAGGAGATATAAGCATAGAGTGGAATTGGAGGACTTATGGGCGAATGTCGCTGATGAATATGAAGTCAGAAGAAGATTATGGTCTAGAATGCTAGTAGACTTCATGAGGATGATTGAACTTTGTCAGGTGCCTAATCAGTTGTAGGATGATGGAAATTACATCTAGCCACGCTTTGAGGAGAGCCAACCTCTTCCTTCAGTGAAGTGGTTAGAGCCTGAGCACTCAAATTTGGCAACCTTGTTGAGACCAATGATCAAGTACTCTTTGTGGTGGGTCGACCATCAAGTCCAGGAGTTGAGACATAAAATAATAATGCTCACGTATGATTTACTGAGTGAGATAGAGTCCTATTCCTCCAATGTAGGTGCATCCCATCATGATGATTTGGTTGAGATGGGCAAGAAGAGGAAAGAAGTAGTTCTAAGTACAGAGCCTGTCTAGAAACAAAAGAGGATAGAACCATCTTGTTCTATGTCGTCTCACAATATTGATGAGTTGGTGGCCACTGTAGAGGAATCCTTGGCTGAAATGATGAGATCTTCTGCTATTCAGGAAGAGAATAATGAACCAATCCAGTTGGATAATGATGAGCCCTCATCTCCTACAGGCATAAAAATACTGGGTTCAAATAATGAAGTGGAAGTCTAAAATGATCACTTCGAAGAGGGAATGATTTCCGGCCTTAGAGAAGTCTTGGATGTTCCAAATGAAGAGAATTTTTAGGAGGAAGATGGTATTGAGCAGCCTACCATTCTAGATTGACTGATGGAGAGAATGGAGATTCAGGCACCAATGCAATACCAAGAAGAGGATGATACTGCAGATTTCTTGGCAAGGTTGGAATAGGTTGCTACTATGAAACCTACCAAGAAATTTTCTACCATTCAAAGGGACAAGGCAGAAGATGAGATCACTCCCAAGGAATACGCCATTCCATACATATTGTAGTACCCACAGTGGATAAGGCACAAGATGAGATCACTCCCAAGGAATACGCCATAACCACTATAGACCTTGGCTTGACAACAAAAGGCCAAGAGGTGGAAGAGATAGATAATTTCGTCTTGATTGTCAAAGCGAGATTGGAAAAAGAAGTGGTGAAAAAGAAGGAATATAAAAAGGAAGTTGAATGCCTAAAGGAGTACATATGGCATCTGACCCAGCCACTCAATCAGGGTGATGCAATAGTTCCTCCTCTTCTCAATTCCTCACAGGAGATAGCCAAGGATGTAGAACAAGGGATGGTCATGGCGAAGGAGGCTCAGGAATGGATGGTAATCAAGAGAATGAAAGCAACCTCGTTCATGGAGAAATTGGCACTTACCTGTGAGAAAACTTCTTTTCTTTCTAGATTGGTTGATATGGCAGAAACTTGGGACTATCTTCCAGACATTCAGGAGATGCTCATTCCATGCCTCAATGTCCTGAAGGGCATTCCAAGGGATGAATTGGTTGAAGGAAAGGTGATTACTGTAGGAGTAGCTTATGATTTTCACTATTGGTTTTGGGAAATGACTATATGGAGAGAAATTCTAGAGAAGGCAAAGGTGGATGGGCTCAGAGTTGAAGAGCAAGTGAAAGAAATCTGGGAGAAGATTTATACAATAGCTGTAGATGTTTTTGACTAAGAAATTATCCAGAAAAATGACATGCAGTTGGAGAGGTTGAAGCGTAAGGTTTAGGAGGTTTTCTTCTCTGCTTTTGGACCAATTTTGAAACAACATTTCGTGAAAGTGGCAAATCTCTTGTCCATCCAGAATGATTTTGTGTGGCAGGAGGCAGATTGGGAGAGCACCTTCGCCAAATGTGTCGAGGATTTGGATGGACTCAAATTCAAGATTAGCATGATGCCACCCATCACAATTGAGGAAGTTGTCATGGTCATGTCCAGATTCATCGAGCACAATGTTTCCCAAGAAGATAGGGACACCTTCCCTTGAGGATAGCTCCAACTGCCACTTCACTATCACTGTACTGCTTGTTTACTAGATGTTAACTGATGTTATTTTGGGTAACCCTAATTAGGGTTGAGTTGTATTAATCTTGGCCGTCGATATTGTTTTAATCTTGGCATTTCATTTCATTTTGAAAACTCTATTTAAACTGGTGATCTCTCACTTTCATTTGTGTGGAGACAGTGTATGAAATCGTTGCATTAAGACTATTTTCGATAATAAAAGCTCTTATACATGATTTGCTTTGAATAACTTTTATTGTCAAGTAGTAAGGAAGGTTGCATAACTTCTTCTACCATAGATTAGAGTTAGAATTAAATTAAGTAGAATTCACTTTGAATATTGGTTAAATGAATGAGATATTGATCGTATAGATTAAATGGTGAAATATTGCTCATACTTTCTTTGAATGGATGATTTGCATTTGATGCGTAAAGTTAGCCTGAGCTTGTAATTGGGGATTCTTAACTTTGGTCTCATTCGATCATTCATTTCACCTAATCTTTACTGTCTCTCAAATTCCTAGGCGTAGAATAGATCCTCCAAACCCTTATCTTTTTGCCTTTCTTTTGAGATCCAAATTGGAAGTCCTAATTGAAGAAGCCTTTAATGGTAAATCCATCTAAATCCCAAACTTGTGAAGAATTCTTTCATGTAAGTCCCTTTGTGTATTACTAGCAAATCACAATGCCCATTGAGCTTATCCACATGTCAAGACCTGATGAAAGAAGCCTTGGATTTTCCATATGATCTTCTCGCAATCTTGGTATACATGGTGACTTTGTTCAAGAGAGGATAGAGTGGCTTTGGAAATTTTATTCTGAAGTGTTTGGTGGATGATAAAACATACACCAACATAAGAATTGGCGCTAGAAGGAGGGCTACACCACAAAGGGTTGTTTACAAGTTAAGGAAGTAGGCATGATGCAGAATGGTATTACCACATGAGTTTCCTTTTCATGTACCTGTTGAACAACCAGATCAACCACCAACCGATATTATTGATTAGTTGTATACACTAGCTTGGAAGTCACAGACTGATTGTGCTCAATTTGGACAAACAAGCCATGTCCTTACTAGAGAAGAGGAAAAGGTAAAGAGATTTGAGGAAGAAATCAAGAGAGATTTGATAAGACAAAAAATTGATCGACTAAAGAAAACCTTTGACAAGATAGAACAGTCAATTGCTACAGGCTCATCCTCAAATCCAGGCATTGATAATAAGATGAAGAATGGTGCTCCCGGCCAATGTTCCTGATCCGAATCAGGATCCTCAGCTAGTGTTATAGCCTAACTTGGGTTTTCATGATGAACAAGAGGATATCATTACCAAACTATTTAGCCTCGCATGGAAAGTGAGAAGAAGTGCTCCTGATTGGTTTTGTATGCACTATATTCTTGTGGAAGAAGAAGAAATAGCATGATGAATTGAATTCAATATTCAAAGGGACCTCCTTGTTGAAAGATTTGAAGCTCTTCAAAGAGAGAAAAATTGGCAAGCCAACCAACAAGCGAATCAACAAGTCCCACAGTAAGCAAACCAAGCAACTCTTGCACCACCTCAACAAGATTGAAGAAGAACACGCTAGATCAAAATGACTCTTTCTCAGTTGATAGACTTCAGAGAATTACTAGATCCACTCCAAATTCTTTTAAAGAATTTATAGAGCTATTGCCTTACAGAAATAGGTAGAGAAAGAAATTTGAAGCATCACAGGAGGAAAGATCTAGTGCAGTTGGTTCCAGTGAAGAAGCACCGAGTGAGGAAATTCCTTTTGGTCTCTTCCAAACCTCGCCGCCACATACTCCAGTTCTAGATTTTCAAAAAGATCCAGTGGTTGCACAACTAGCACAACCAGTTCCACTAGTTCAACCAATCCAAGTGAACCACCCAAATGCTCCAATGGTGTGGCATCTAGCTAATGTGTCACCTATGATGTTTGTTGTTTATCATGATTTACCTAAGAATCCAGAACATTTTTGTTCCAAGTTTCATAATGGTGACCTGAACCACACTACAAACGAGCATATCAAGCTTTTTCAAGATCTTCTTCAGAATAGAGATATCCAAGAATATGTTTCTTGTAGATTGTTCCCCTACACGTTTGATGAGGAGGCTTCTTACTGGTCTATTCATTTTCCAGCCAACTCCATCTGCAATTGGCAACAAATGAAGATTGCGTTCTTAGAAAATTTCAAGGCACCAATTTCCCCATCTGATCTATATAGACAATTTATGGAAGTAAAGAGACAAGAAAACAAATCGATTAGCACGTTCAACAATAGATTCCATAGAGCTCATATGAGGTTAAGATATCCTTATCAGTTGGACAATGCAGCCACATTGCCAATCTATTACAAAGCTTTGGATCATCTTACCGCCATGTTTGTGAAGTCAACAAACCCACTCCCAACAAATTTGAAGGAAGCATACGTTGCAGCAATAAAGGACAGTAATGGTCTAGGAGTAGGTATGGCTACTAGTCCACTCAACTACTTAGGGAATGCAACCATCCAAAACCAAGTTCAAGATATTAATCGGGCATTGGCTCATCAGACACATATGATGAACCCAATTCCTCTAGTAGGAAATTAGATGGTCCTTCATCCAAGAGCGCCTATATCCCAAGTACCACCAACTCAACCCATATATCTTCAGAATGTGACGACTTCAACATGAACTCAAGAGGAAAAAGATGAAATGAAGGACTTGATTGAACAAGTCAAGAAGCTATCAACTGAATTCATGTATTTGAAAGGAAAAAATAGCCAAATTCAAAGTTTTTAAAAGAACTATCAGGAACCTCAAGGGAATTACCAAGATCAAGGTCATTCCGGATATCAAAGAGACAATTAGAATTATCAAGGGAATAATCAAGGTTTTCAGAATAGCAATTCAAGCTTCCAAAAGAAGACTTGGAACACCAGACCTAACAACGATACTGTACCATCACCCTTGGATAATCCACCCGCTGGCAGTCATCCCACAAACAAGGTATTCCTAGTTGAAGCAGCGTTATCAGGATGGTGCAGACTACACAACACAGATCAACATTCCTAGTTACATTGTCACAAATTCCAAATAGCCGTAGATATTTTCATAAGCAAAAGAAGGAATTCAGAGGCAAAAGATCCTCCAGTAACTGGATATGAATTAGTTACTACACCAAGGTATGATCAAGCCCTTGTGATCGAGAATGTCTGATTTCCACCCCAAGAATACCTACAATATCAACATAATCAAATATTTCCACCAGCATCTGCAAATGGCCCAGTGGAGGCACCATGATATCAAGATGGACTAGAAATTTAAGACTTATCTAGTCAGCCATCTACAGTTAATAGTTATAATTTCCCTCCACTATACAATAGTGTATTGGTAGAAGGAACCAGAGAAGTGCTCCAACAGGCATTTGGAAATCCATTCAGGATATACCAAAGGAATAACCACCAAAGTGAACCTTTGACTACATCTATTCCTCCAAAAAAATTCCAGACTCCACCAAATCCAAATGCTACCAATGTGCCATCTCTCCCCAGAGATTTTCCAAAATATCGCTAGCAGAATGTTCAACCAAATGGAGCAAGACAAGCTACTATTCCCTAGGTGGAACAAACAAGGCAAGTGAACCCTCAAGTGGAGCAGCTTCAAGCTCAAACAAAAGACCATTCCCGAGAAGAACTAAAGAAGTTAAGTTCATATGTGTTAGAGGAATTTAAAAGAATGAAGGTTACCCTACCTCTGATTGAATTAATGAGAATCCCTAAGATTCAGGAAATTCTTTTGGGCCGTTTGACTGAAGTAGTTGTTCCAAGAAACATCCCACAAAATGTGCCAAATAGAGGAGTACCCAATTCTCCAAAAAATTCTAAATTGCTGAATTAGATACTCTGCAACAACCTTCTAATGTTGTAGGAATGACCCAAACATTGTCTATAAATCCCAATCAAAGAGGCATGTCACCAGAAGAAGTTCTTATGGAAACAAACCTTTTTCAAGAAGAAGTCCTAGCGAATGAGTGACCACAGACCCCACTGAAAAGAGAAGTTGTTCCTGGGACACAAAAAGAGAAGAACCGAGATAGCAGCAATCAGGACAAACACCTGGTATTCTTTTACCAAGGAAAGGATGAGCTTGCCCTTTTTTTATTGTCAATCAGAATATTTGGCAAAATGTTACACAACTGCCTAGTGGATTTTGATGCTTCAAGAACCGTGATGCTGCTAGCTATCTACCACAGGCTAGGACTTGTACCTACAAGAACCAACAAGAAAGTCACACAATTAGATAAAAAAGAAGTTCTGGTAATCGGAGAATTAAATAACATCCACATGCAATTGGCAACAAACCCAAGAATACAACGCTGTATAGACATCTCAATGGTGGATATTCCTTATGGGTATGGCATGCTCTTGAGTAGAGACTAGGCGAGGAGGCTAAATGGGTATATCGCTACAAAATTTTCCCATATGTGGCTACCATGGAAAGGAGTTCTAAATTAGATAAGGATTGATAGCAAACCGAGACTCAAGTTGATGATTACTGAATATGGAGAGAACAATGAGATATTGTTTCTAGAAACAAACTTAGGCACTTACAGGCCTAAAGTAAATGAAGTTCTCATGTTGCATGAATCAATTCAAGAAATTCATGGGATGACTGACTCCACAAATGTGCTAATTGAAAAGGGGGACAGCTCCCAAGACAATGATAGAGGAATGTTTGAAAGTTTCAGGAAATTTGTTTGGAGGATTGTCCAAATGAAGAAAAAACTTCATGAAGATATTCATACTCAAGATTTATTGTTACCAAATTGGTGTCAAGTCCACAATACAGCTCATTCAGAGTTCATTTGTAAGATGTGCCATAGAGCCATAGAAGAGGTGCAGAGAAATAGTCCACAAATGTTAGAATTTTCAAACCATGCAGAATTCTATCACATCGATGGCTTTACCTTAATAAGGATACAAGAGATAGAATCTAAGCAAGATCATCAAGAAGAAAACAAAAATCCACAAACTCCATAGTCTTCACAACAAGAACAAGTTTGGATCTTAAATTTTGATGGATCTCGATCGAAGAAAGGAGCTGGAGCTGGTTTCGAGTTAATCAGTCTGAAAGGAGAAGTATATCTTGTTGCTCACAGACTATAATTCTCATGTACGAACAATGTAGCAGAATATAAATCACTGATTCATGGGTTACTACTAGCACTAAGGAAAGGAGCAAGAGTATTAAATGCCCTTGGAGATTCAGAGATAGTCATGAAGCAGGTAAAGAAGCAGTATGTCTACCATAACAAAAGATTGACTTGTTACCACAATAGAGTGTGGGATATTATCGAAAGCTTTGATACTTTCAACATTCAATCTATGAACCGATCAAGCAATCAAGTAGAAAATTCTTTGGTATAGGCAGCCAATTCACTGGAGCTGCTAGCCATGGATGGCATAAGTTAGTTCACAGTGGATCTATTGTCTATACCATCAATTTCAAATAATATCACAAACTTTCAAGTTTTTGAAGACGATGACCACATCCTAGAGTTTTTAACAAGTTCAAATGTTTTTGTAGCACAAGTTATTGATGAAGAAGAAACACAAAGAGAAGCTGAGTTTGATGATGATGGCATCCTAAACCTAAAGACAAACATCATTTTGAGAGGGATGATACAATTGGAAAGAATATTCGATCAAGATCAAATTGATCAAATGAAGAGTCAAAGGATAGAAGGTGATCAGTACGAGAAAGTGAACTTGGGATCAGAGCACGAGGTTAAAAATGTATGCATAGGGAAAGCTTGCACACCTGAAGAAAGGATTGGAATAATTCAGATCCTGAGATAGTTTCCTGATGTTATAGCATGGAGTTATGAAGATCTAAGGACCTACGATACTTCCATCATCACGCATACAATTCCGCTCAGGCCAGGAAGTAAGCCATTTAGATAGCGTCAGAGACCAGTTAATCCACTATTGGAACCTCTCATTTATCAGGAGGTCAAGAAATTGTTAATAGCAGGAATCATATTCCTAGTATGCCACTCAAAGTGGGTTGCCAATCTCGTCCCAGTGTAGAAGAAAAATAGAGAAATCAAACTATGTGTTGATTTTTGAAATTTAAATAGAGCCTCAGAAAAGGACAATTACCCATTGCCATCACTTGATGAGGTGTTGCTAATTGTCAATGGTTCACGGATGATGTCCTTTTTGGATGGATATTTTGGGTACAAGTAGGTTGTTGTGGAGTATGAAGAAAGATTGAAAATGACATTCACAATGAAATGGGGAACCTTTGCCTACAAAAGAATGCCCTTTGGGTTAATCAATGCAGGGGCCACATTTCAGAGGGCCATGGACATCACCTTTAGAGATTTAATTGGAAAATGTATAATCATCTATATGGATGATCTGACAGTGTTCTCGAAGAAGAGAGAAGACCATGTAGAGCACCTAAGGAAGGTATTCCAAAGATGTCAAAGGTATGGGATTTCCTTAAATCCAAAGAAGTGCATATTTGGGGTCACCAAAGGAAAAATTTTAGGTCACTTGATCATTGAGAGAGGAATATTGATTGATCCTGAATGCGTAGAGGAAATATCAAGAATCAATTTGCCTACTAGCCAAAAGGAATTAAGATCTTTCTTTGGGAAGATCAATTTTGTCAGAAAATTTATCACTGGTTTTGCCAAGATAGTGAAGCCTTTAAATGAGATGTTAAAGAAGGATGCAAAAATGGAGTGGACCACACCAACAAAGAAAGCATTTGAAAAATTCAAGTAGGCCATCATTGATGCTCCTGTCTTGGCTAGCCCAAACTATACAAAGCCTTTCTACTTGTATTCCTTCACATTAGAACATTCTTGTGCAACAATGTTAACCCAAAGAATAGAAGAGAGGGACAAGCATCCCATAGCTTTCATGATCTCACCTCTCAAGGATGATGAATTAACGTATCCAAGTGTTGAAAAGTAGGCCTATGCATTGGTAAAGGCCATCAAAAAATGTAGGCATTATATCTTGAGGAGTAAATTCTTCGCCATCATTCTTGATGCAGCTGTCAAGACACT
>VDFB02105785.1:257441293-257478739 GCA_007258455.2 Sequoia sempervirens | reverse complement strand
CACCTTCCTCAACTTCTTGAGAGCAGGAAGAATCTCTTCATTGAATACATTATCTATATCATTCATTTTGGTATGCTTCTTTTTCAAGTGTTTTTAGAGTAAACTAACCTCCTTTTCATTGATGATAAAATCTTCTTTTTATCTTTTTATTCCTTTTCTAAGTGGCTAATTTTAGTCTTCAATTGTTTTGCTTCAATTTCAACACTTTTGACTATTGCTTTTGCATTTGAAACTTGACCATCCACATATTTTTCCTCATCTCTGCTGCTATTATCTATTAACACCCCTCGTTATTCCTTTTCATGATCTTCTAACTTCTTTTTCATATCTTTTACTTTGAGCTTTAGATTATCTTCTTTGTCATCAATGCTTAGGACAACAACATCCCTTTGTTTGATAGATTTTTCAATTTCTTGAATACTTCCATGTGTCCACTGCATAGATTCTCTTTTTTTTGCACTTACATTTGATGTTGCTTCTTCCTTATCATCTATTTCTAGTTGTCTTTGCTTCATGGAATTCTTAAGTTCAAGAATTTTTTATTTCATTTGTTCAAATCCACCTATAGCATCATCTCTCACTTTCTTTTCCTGCACAAATTCTTGCCAAATACAAAACTTCATGAGTTTTCCACTTCTCCATTTCCATTTTCCCATTCCACATACTACACAGGCACCTTCCTTGAAACTTCTTGAGAGCAAGAAGAATATATTCATTCAACACTTTATCTATCTCATTCACTTTGTTTTGCTTCTTTCCAAGTTTTTTTAGAGCAGATTCCTTTTTTATTTCATACTCTTGACAAGATTGATTTTGATAAGATATGATATGGATTGTGATTGGGTGATGAGATAGGATAAAATATGATAAATATTGGATATGATATGATAGGATATAGATTGGATAGGAAAATGAGGATGGTGAATACTGAAAGCAATGATGATGACAATGATAAGATGATAAGGGTAGGCTAATGGCAAAAAGGACCAAGGTCTAAGGATGATGGTTGTGATGACTAGCTTATGATAAAGGATGAAAATGCTAAGATGAGGGAAAGATGATATATGTTGGATGGATATGATAGAAATAGTTGATGTTTTAGGTGAAATGACAGTTGAGGAAGGGTCTCCCAAGTCTAATCTAGGGCTACAAAGGTCAAGTTTGTAAATTGAGGTCTCCAGATGGTCAAATGGTGAAACCATAAATATGCATATAGTCTACCCAATATTCATTGTATATGTGTAAAAATGCAACAACAAAAAAAAGACAAACATATGTAAACTTTGAACCAAAACATATGCAAACTTGAAATATAGAAACAAAAGGTCTAACTATCAACTACAATACATTAATATCAATCACATGACTTTACAAAATCAATGTGCATACTTAGAAATTAATCCAACGAATCATCCATTTCTACTCTACTCTTTATTGTGTCAATTATTGCCTCATGGTCAAACTCACACACCTTCCAAAAGTTCTTGTTCAAAGGTCTACCCCAATGTTGTATCAAATGAACATTGGATGCCATGAAAAGGTTCAAGTAATGAAGAATATTTTGATGCATGTCAAAGTCCTGAATAACCAATCATTAACACTCTTATGTGGGTACCTTCTAAGCCATGTTCCAGTAACAACCACCGATCCTGTAGGGTATTTGATGTTTTCTCCATCTATAACTAGGGCCTCCAATTTATTTTTTGGCCTCAACACAATGACACAAGTAACAATACATTCCCTCTTCATTGTCTTCATCTGCAATAATTTCATAAACATACCCTACATTAATATGTGCAGCAAATTAGATGAAATTAGTCAACATTACAAAAACACTACAAAGTAAGATAACATTAGGAATTTCAAAAACTATGCAAGTAGATATATTGGGTTTCTTAGTGCGTGATCATGGGAGTCCAAACTAGGCCTCAAGTGAAAATAAAAATTAAAAAAAGTGCTAGACAACTTGTCAAAAAAATTGAATAGATTATTAACATAATTTGAAAAACACCATCATAATATTTAACAACACATATGCAACCATCATCAAAATATTTAGCAACACTATTGCAACCACCTGCAATTGAAAATATTACCATCTTGTGCAACCGGACACACTGCCATAGATATACCACTCAATAACCAACCTTTTGAAACACCTAAACAAATAAAACTCCAAGGGAAGGTAGATATAGACAATATTGGCATGTTCCAAAATCCACAAGACAAGAAACCTCAACATGCAGAAATTTGGAGCAATTGTATTTCCCCCAAATAACCTTCTTCATAGTCAACACACTCTCAAACACATCTTCCACTACTGCATGATCTAGAACATTAAATTATAGATATAACACATTTTAACACCTTTGATCATCTCATCCAAACTGCACAAGAACATATTCAACCATGAAGAAATGTGGAGCATAATGCAAACCAAAACTCTATCACCTTGTACACTTTGTTATTCCTTTTTTCTCAAAAGCACTTGGAAACCAAGTGAATCAGCTACATCTACATCACCTTCTCAACACCACAAACACCTTCTTAGAAACACTACATTAGATATTTCAACAATCTCCCATTTACAACACCAACAGTCTCCCCATCTGCAACACCTGCTTAACACTACACTAGAGGTTGACATAGGTTGACATCAATGACAACACTAAGGACAACATAGTGCAACAATCTCCTTGTTGAAATAAATGACAACACTACAACGATTTCCAACAATCTCCCCCTTTGTCATTGATGGCAACACTAGCTATGAAAACCATCAACAACAAAAGAAACCTTGTAATGGAAACACTAGATCATAAAAGTATCCTTGCATTAACCAACACTCCTCCTTATTGGGACATTTATTACATTTCATACTTCCCCATTTGACAATAATTCTTTCCTATTTTTCATAATTCACTCTCTCCATGTTTTTTAGACTTCTCTCCCCCTTTGACATCAATGGCAAAGGGCAACACCTGCATGCTTCACTTCAGGTAACACCTACAAGAAACTTTCTCTCTACTACACTTTCTCTCTTGCTCTTCTCTCCACTACTCTCTCCCCCTAAGGGGCATAAGGCATGCTCCCCCTAAATGAACCAGCAAAAGACACCACTACCTACTCCCCTGAGAGGTAGCCTCGATCAATACAGGAGCAAGAATGTATCTTGAATAACTCCCTTAGACAGATGCACCAACTCATGCATCTAGTTGAAAGAAAAAGGGGTAATAACCCCTATCTTTTTCCTAAGATACTCAAATGTATCTTTTGGAAGATCCTTTATGAAAATTATACTATTTGATCCTTATAGGTACATACTCATTCTTCACTTCATTCTCTTCAACTTTCTCTCTTAGAAAGTGATACCAGATAGAGATATGATTTGTCCTTGAATGCATTACCAATTTTTTTGAAATATTGATAACACTTGTATTATCACATAATATAGGAATAGGTTCATCATATGATAATCTCATATCCTTCAATGTTTGTTTCATCCACAACACTTGTGTGCAACAAGATATTGCTGCAATATATTCTACCTATGTAGTACATAATGACACTTAATCATGCTTCTTACTTAACCAAGAAACCAATCTTCTTCTAAGAAAGAAAGCACCTCCACTTTTACTTCTTTTGTCATTTGTACAACCTGCCCAACCTTCATCTGTATAAGCACTCAAAGAGAAATCAATATCCCTAGGATACCATAGACCAAATTTCGGAGTGCCTTTCAAGTATTTGAATATCCGTTTTACTGCTGCCACATGTGATTGTCTAGGATTTTCTTAAAATATTTCCACAAGACATACTACATGCATGATATCCGATCTAGTAGCAGTTAGATATTGCAATCCTCCAATCATTGATCTATACTTTCTTTATTTTTCTTAAGAGATTCATCATTTTTGATCAACTTAGAACTAGTAACCATGTAAGTACATACTGATTTAGAATCCTCCATTCCAAACTTCTTAAACGTTTCTTTGACATACTTTTATTGTGAGATGAATATACCTTTATCAGATTGACTAATTTGTAGCCCAAGGAAGAAATTCATCTCCCCAAACATTGAAATTTCTAACTCATTTTTCATCTCTTCTACAAACTTTTTATACATTTCCTCATTTCCTCCAAAGATTATGTCATCAAACATACATAACAATAATCAATATTTGATCTCTCTCAACCTTGAAGTAAAGATTGCTATTTGTGGTACCATTTTTGAATCCCTTTTGCAATAACTACTTATTTAATCTTACATGCCAACCTCTAGGAGCTTGTTTGATCCATATAAACCTTTCTTCAACCTGTAGACCATATCAAAGTCTTTTGATAACTAAAAACCTTTCGGTTGTTCAATATACACCTCTTCTTCTAACACACCATTCAAGAATGCAGACTTGACATCCATCTGATACACTTTGAAGTCTTTATGTGTTGTAAAAGCCAAAAACATCCTAATGGCTTCCATTCTTTCTATTGAAGCAAAATTCTCTTTAAAATCTATTCCTTCTACTTGTGAGTAGCCCTTACATACAAGTCTAGCCTTATTTATGATAATTTCTCTATTCTCATTCAACTTTTTCATAAACACCCATTTAGTTCCTATTATATTCTTGTTTACTAGTCTTGGGACCAATTCCCATGTCTAATTTCTCTCAATTTTCCTCAACTCTTCGTCCATAGCTTTGATCTAACTCTCATCCTTGCATGCTTCAGTTACTATTTTAGGTTCTACCTTATAAATTAAACAAAAGTTTACTTGTTCCTCTATCATAGCAACTCTTCTTCTTATCAACACAACTTTTCTCTTATCTCCAATGATTTGATCTGCAGAATGGTTCTTCTTAGGAATCTTAGGATTTCTTTCTGGAGCCTCTTCATGTTCCACTGCCATCTCTTTTTCTTTCTCTTCTTCTTCTTCTTCTCCTCTGCAAGGGGGTTCATCAGATTCATATCCTTCTATTAGCATTGAGCTCTAATGTAATTCTTCATTCACTTTGCCACTTTCACTTTAAACAATCTTCTTTAGCCTTTTGTTATAGCACCGATATTCCTTTCTCTTTGTATAATATCTAAGGAAGATTCCTTCATATGATCTTGCATTAAACTTTCCTATATTTTCTTCATCTCTCTTGATATAATATTTTCTTCTAAATACTCTGAAGTATTTTACAGTAGGATTTTTTCCATACCATAGTTCATAGGGGGTCCTTGAACTATTCACTCTTTCTTGTCCTCTATTAAGAATGTATACTATAGTATGGATGAATTATTTCCAAAATACTCTTGATAGATTGGCTTCATTCATCATGGTTCTTGTTGCTTCTTGAACTGTCTTTTTCTTCCTTTTCACAACTCCATTTTGTTGAAGAGTCCTAGGGCTGATAAATTTCTCTTTATCCCATGATCTTCACAAAAATGTTAAACTCATTGGAGGTGAACTCACCACCTCTGTAATATCTCAAACATTTGATTTTCAAATCCATTTCATTCTTAACAATAGACTTAGATTCTTTAAACTTACCTAGATATTTTTATTTTTCTTTGAGAAAGGTCACCCAAGTCATTCTAGAGTAATCATCTATCAACAACATGAAATACCTATCACCTTGAGAGCTTCTTATTCTAGTAGGTCCACTTAGGTCTATATGCACCAACTCCAAAGGTCCCACAGTAGAATATTCCTTAGTTCTAAACCTCTTCTTTGTCTGCTTTCCAAACTGACACTCCTTGCAAATTACATTGATAGGCTTGGAAATATTTGGTAGATCTCTCATAGCTTCAATACAACTGATCTTCACTAGGCTATCAAAATTGATGTGATCCATTCTTCTATGCCATAGCCAACTTTCGTTGATTTGAGACATAAAGCACTTAACACCACCACCTTTGAGCTAATAAACATTTCCTTTTGTCTAGCTACAACCAATTTTCTAGAGCTTCTTTTTCTAATTTCACAACCATCATCCTAAAACACCAAATTGCATCCTCTACTACACATTTATCCTACACTGTGAAGATTATGTTGGAGACCTTTGACATAGAGAACATCATTTGTATTTTTCTTTCCATCAAAACTAATTGAACCTTTTCTATAGATCTTAGTAGATATATCATCACCAAAATTAACAAGACAACCATCACACTTTTCAAGATTAACAAACTTACTCTTATTATCGGTCATATGATTTGAGCATTTGTTGTCAATTATCCATTAGTTTCTCTCCTCTCTTGTATGAAAATAAGTCAACATAGTTCCTTCAATACTATGACCTATTTCTAAAGCAATTTCCTTCATACATATTTCAAGGTTAGTAGAATTAGTTCCAACATTTAAAGCCATGAATAAGCATTCATCACTTCCATCTTCTGGATAGTCTGATTCCTGATCATCAAACACACCACTATCTTCTTTAACATAATAACTCTTCTTGATAGGTTTACCTTTATTTTCTTTATGTTTACCATTTGCAACTTTGATTGGACATTTAGAAGCATAATGACCTATATTTCCATGATTGAACACTTAAAGGGTAACTTACCTTTGTATTTTCTAGTGCCCTTTCTCATTCTTCTTACAAAGTTTTCTTCAACCTCATCAAGATCATCTTGATTAGATTCATCATCTTTCTTGTTGACTTTAAAATTAGTTTCTTTCCTTGTAGCATCTTGGTCAAACTCTCTTAATTCAAAAGTAGTTAAAGCACCAAACATTTGATCTCTAGAATACCAATCAAAATTATGAGCTTCCTCAATAGCAGAAACTTTAGCACTATAATATTAGGAAGAGTTATCAATACCTTTTTCACAACTTCACTTTCCTCTAGTTTTACACCAAGACAATTGATGGAATTGACAATTTCATCTAGTTGGAGCATGTAGCCCGTAGTATCTTCATCTTCTGACATCCTTAGGGTTTCAAAGTTGGCTTTGAAATTTTTTTATCTTTGTTTGCTTGACCTTATCATCTCCTTCATAAATGCTCTCCAACTTTGTCTAGATCTCTTTAACAGTATTTAGGCTTATCACCTTCACAAGTTTTGAATCAGAAAGTCCACTCAAGATAACATTCCTTGCTTTTCCATTGTTCTCATAATCTTTTATCTCATCATCACTTTCCAATGGAGTAGTAGGTATAGTATATCTAGTTTCAACTAACTTCCAAACACCAAATCCTAATGAGACAAGAAAGGATTCCATCCTGGCTTTCTAGAAAGAATAATTTGATCCATCAAATATAAGGACCTTGACACCATTCTTGTGCACCATCTAGATCTACCTCAAGTGGTTAAGCTTCTTGCAAGGAACCATGACTCTGATACCAATTGTTAGATACATACGGCAACTAAGAGGGAGGGTGAAATAGTTGTACATTAAACATTCAAACCCTGATTACCTTCAAACCCTTATTATGTATCAACATGAAAGGAAACAAACTAAAACATCAACACATCAATAACCATACATGATAGAACACCAAGTTTACATGGAAAACCCTAATCAAGAAAAAACTATGGTGAGGATTAACTCACATATTTATGAATACAAATACCGAATATAATAGGCTCAATGCTAGAAGGGATCACTACCCAAAAGAAAATAATGGCTCACTACCAAGGGCTCATTCTCAAAGGACTCACTATTCAAAATAGAAGAGAATAGAAGAAGAATGTTACAAGGAGGTTCACTACCTCAGAGAAATAGTGAGATACACCCAAAAAACTCTACACCATCTGCAACCTTCATCTCATTGCCTCTAGCAACTTCACATTCATTGAAAAATGTGAACACCTTCTACTCACTACATCTGGCAGCCTTAGGCACTTAAGCTCCCACTCAGATCACCACAACCGATCATATTCACATTTCACTTCACATTTTTGACATCTCCAACAATTGAACTTTCTTTTATATCCTTCACGACTTCAAACAACCTTGTTTAGGTCGGCCTTAATGAAATGTATGCACCTCAAGCATGCAACCAACACATAGGTTGGAACCAAATGCTTATGCGGTGGAAATAAGTGAAGGCAGACCACACTAAGGCTTAACTACGACCCAAATCCACATCAACACACTTCACCATGCTTCCACAAACCATGAAGCACACACACAATTAATGCTAACATGTCAAGTCAAAAAAACCTATATTAACTCTACCAAACAATCCATTCACTCTTTACTAGGTTTGAAAACATCCTATGGACCACAAAGCAACATCACACAACATCCCAAAATATTCCAACACCATCAAAATATTCAACAACATTGCTACAACCACCTGAAATGAATAATACTATCATCTTGTGTAACTAACCATAGTACCACAAACATAGCACTCACTAACCAACCTTGCAGAACACTTGAACACACAAAAATCCAAGGTAAGGTAGATATAAACAATATTATTTGTTGATGTTGAAAATGAGAAAACTAATTGAATATAATAAACCACAATCAAAATATTTTCAACATCACATCAATGAAGTCTCTCCTAAATGAATACAAATGTAGAAATGTAATGTTAAACTACGAAAAACCAAACATAAGAATTCAAAAGAAAAATAACTTTATTGTTTCCTATCATCAAAATCTTGGATTACACATTTGATGCTCTTGGATTTTTATAAGAAGAAATTTATCAAGAATCTATGATGAACAAATGTAAATTTTTGTGATTGAAATCGAATATGCTTAATGGTGAGAAGAGAGAGGGCTTATATAGATGTCCTCATAGGATAGATCTTGGTTATGGGAGAAATGTGGGGTTGAAAGAGCAATTTGGAGAAATGGATATTTATCCCATATTGTTTGATTAAGTGTAATTTATGGGAGTGAAAGGAATAAATGGGAGAGTTTGTGATATGGTGGAGGTTTAGGAATTTAGAATTAAAGTGGATTTGCGATTTTTCTTCTACATTAGCAATTTCCCAAATCTGCAAGACAAGAAACATCAACATGGAGAAATGCAAAGCAATTCCATTTCTCCTAGACAACCTTCTTCACATTCAACACACTGTCAAACAAATCTTCCACTGTCACATGATCCAGAACCTGAAATTTTGAATATAACACCTCTGAACACCTTTGATCATCTCATCCAAACCACACAAGCACATATTCAACCATGAAGAAATGTGGAACACAATACAAAACACAACTCTATCACAATATACACTCTCTTATTCAAATTTTCTCAAAAGCACTTGGAAACCAAGTGAACTAGTTGGATCAAAAACACTTGCTCAACACCACGACACCTTCTCAGCAACACTACACTAGAGATTGCAAAAATCTCCCATACGCAACACCAACAATCTCCCCATCTACAACACCTACTCAACACCACACTAGAGGTTGACATAGGTTGACATCAATGACAACACTAAGGACAACATAGTGCAACAATCTCCCTGTTGACATCAATGACAACACTACAATAATCTCCAACACCCAAAACACACCAAGAACCTTTGAACTACCTAGGAGATACTACAACATTATTTGGACCCTAAAACATCAAAAAATGACTTCGACCAAGTATGGATCCTATCTCCTGAAGCATAAGGCACCTAAGATGTGTAAAGGAGAAAGTTTACAAAGTCATAGTGATGTTCTCAAGGCTCCACCAAGCTGCCCTAAGCAATCAGGACAAAGGGGAGGTGGATTCCACACTTCCCATTCATTACAAGGGCACACAAGGGACCCCTAAGTGGTCTTGAAATGAGCCAACTTCTTAAAAATAGACACCTAAGAACTCCATAGTTACTTAGGCTGTGCAAACATTAATAATTTTCTAAATTTTAGATTCATTTTAAATCCCAAATGGATATTCCTATGTTCATTTTAAAGCCACCAAAAGAAAACATATAAAACATGCATGGGGCATGTGTGTTTGACTCGAATGTTGAGACACATAAACAAGATACAATTTGGGCACCACTTAAGTGGCACAATTACAATCCATCCAAATATGAGCTCCAATTAAATAAATTACAATATACATTGAGGATTCAAATGTCCTTTCATGAACTTTACATCATTGAACAAAAGGTCCAAAATACAACATAAATAAACCTTTATCAATTTAGTCCAATATTCAGGCCCCATCCACAATCCTCCTATCTCCAATAGTGGTTTCCACACCACCCAACTATTTTGAAACCCTTAGATTCACCCCACCATGCTAGGAGATGGTCACAAAGGACCAAAAAAAACTCATGCAATAAAAAGGGGGTGTAGTATTTCACTCACATTAGACATGGAGAATGCACATGACAACCAAAGAATATAGGGAGAATCAACGAACTCATAAGAAGGAAGTACAATATATTTTAGGTACTACTCAACCTACACAAGGACTAGATCTTAGAGAGTGGATAGGGATTATACCACTAAATTCTAAGATATTAGCTATATGAAGCCAAGTACATGGTCTATCACAATAGATGATTCTACTTGATCACACAAGTATAATGCTCCACATGAGCATGCATGTATTCTACACCCACATTGATCCTTTACAAGCACTCCAAGGTATGTCATATGCACAACTATCTTGGTTAATTCTTAATCACTCATGCGTTTCGTTAATTATCACGTGTTTAAGGTACTTCCCAATGAGATATCCATCAAGCCAATTTGGGCCAGAAAACATTGAAAGCCACTCATGTATGACTCTTTAACACCTATGCATTAGGCTCTTCACATTCTCTAAAAAATGAATATGGCACGAAAAAATAATAAAAAATCTAAATTCAAAGGGCATATCAATATGATCCCAATATATTTGTCTTGAGAAACCATTGAGGATACATTCATACCCCCATCCCAAAGAATCATATTTCAATTTCCAAATTCAAATTTCAATAAAATTTTATCAATATGCAAACTAGCAAATTTCATAAAACTCCATTAAAATAGCTTCAAATTTCACATTTTTCAAAATTTGATATTTTCAAAAATTAATAGTTCCCTTTTGGCTCTAAATATGCACAAAAATAATTTCCAATTATCAATTCATTTATCAAGCATTTAAAAAATGGGCATTATGAGGGTACAATTTTATAAAATTGGAAAATTTCACATCCTACTCAATTTCTATTCAAATCTAAAAAATTAATTTGCATTGGGAATGTTTAATGCTCTCCTAATGGTAAACATGTCATTCAAAAGTAAAAAAAATAAACAAAGGAGACATGAACAACATACATTAATTTTTCCAAAACTCAAGATCACACAATGCTTGCAACACACCTAAGGAGATGAAGAATACACATTTATCTACCCTTGCCTATCTAATCCAATTCAAACCCCACTCAATTCCATTCATAATTAAAAAATATTTTTCTTGAGAGAGGGTTTTTGGAGAACAAAAATTCTTCCCAACAACAATGAATGAACAATGCTAAGTTTCATTCCCTTTTGTTATTCTACAATTTTAAATTTAATTAAATTTTACTTTACTCCACTAAACCCAAATGCACCCTTTCAAATAAAAAAATACATTTGAAAATTCTATCACATTCAACTCACAATTTAACTAATGATTAAATTACTTATAAATATGAAATCACTAAAATTATTTTGTGAAGTACATGAAACTCATAAAATAATTTAACTGAATTTTAAGACACATACAAAATCATTCCAATTTAGGGTTTGGTCCCTCACAAGTTAAATACCACATAAATCATACTTAGGTCAAGTACAATCAGGTATGGCAAAGATGGATGGCCTAGTATGACATCTCTCATATAACCACCATCAAGGATAACTTGGAACTGCAAAGTAGGCGGTGAAATGCCCTAGACCTACACACTGAATACCCACATCATGCACATAATATTCAAAGCACAATGTAACTCCTTGATCTGGATACACCATCATACTTGTATAAAAGCAACAACCATACAAACATATGTGAATAATCAACTGAATAAGAAAAGCACAGTCTAACATAAACATAAGTATCTAGCAATATGCACCCAAGTCCTAATGTGAGTACAAAATGATACAACAAGAACATCTCAAATTAAAAATAAACAAGTTTATTAGAATGAAAACACAACAGGCAGTACATAGTGAATGATCAACCAACTCCTAGATGCCATTTTTCAAAAGAACATTATACACAATTTACATAGCCATCCTCAAAAATTTAATATATTTTTAGATTTTTTAAAATAAGTTGGTTATGAGTCTATTTTTATTTTAATTTGTCTAGTAGAATCCATGTTAACTTCTTCACTAGATTGAACCTATTATCTTACCTTGTATGAACATCTTGTTTTTATTTTTCTAATTTAATTAGTTCTCAAATCTTTAAGAGATTGGTGGACTTGTTTTGCCTAATTTTGTGAAGATCTAAGTTGAATTATTGGTGCTTCAATTTCCTAACCAAAATCCACATCATGTTCCATCTATTGTTGTGTAGTTTCTTGAATCCCATATTAATCCAAAGAAGTTTAAAATTCTTCATGAGAGGGGATTTGTTCTTCAACATCTTGAGTTAGAGATTCCAAATTTGGTTTAAAATTACTTACCACCCCCTTCAAATTAAGGAATCATGTAAGAATGTTCTTTTCAAGTGACAAATTTGGAAAAAAAATTAAGGTGTTGTAATTGACAATAAACACTTTTATTATTTTTGGATGTTTGACAAAAAAAATTATCATGAGAAATAATATTTTTCTTATTAGCTTCATCATACAACCTATATGGTTTTGAGGAACCACACTATCTTAGAAATATGTTAGTTATGAATTTGGTAATCCGACTTACTTCTTTTCTCCTTGAGAATCAAAGGTGGGGACAAAAAATAATAAAATGTTGAATAGATGATGGATGACTAAACAAAACTTCATATGGATTTGCACAATGAAGAGAAAATGAAGGGTATCTTTTTATATATATAACCTATTATTTTTCCTTCTACCCAATATTTCAATTATATTCCTTTGAAGTATAAAATCACACTAACCATATTCATGATAATTCTTTGCATTTTTTCAATTACAACATTTCTTTCAAGAGTAATTAGAGTAATGAAATAATACTTAATCTCATTTTGATGAAGGTAATCAAAAAAAAAATTGATGTAAAATCTCCACCATTGTTTGTTTGAAGAGTACCAATTTGATATTGAGCTTTGTTTTGAATCATAATACAAAAAATTCTTAAAAGTTTCAAAAGATTTATATTTCTTCTACACATGAAATAAATCCAATATATTCCACTATGGTCATCAATGAACAACATAGAATACATACATCCTCTAGTAGAAGTTACTAGTAGGGCCCACAAAAAATAGAGTGAATAAGCTGTAATTTTCATTGTACTCACCAAGTTGACTAGGAAAAACATCTTTATTTCTTTTTCCATGCTGCAAGCTTCACATTTTTTAATTGTCTTAGACAAAGTGGGTATACCTATAACACCATTATTTTTTATAATTTGAATGTTGTTATAAGTAATAGCCCAAATATTGCATGCCACAAATGTATATTACCTTCTTCAATAAGGTAGGAAAAACTCCTTGAAATAGCTAAACCTCCTTTTAGTTTTAATAACTTTTCATTATTCCAACTGTTAAGGGTGATTTGATTATTTGATTACTTTCTAGCTACCACTTGTTCATATTCCAATAAAATAGAACAACATTTTTGTCAAATCGATACTAATGACAAGAAGTTATTTCACAATTGAAGAATATAGAAAATATTGTGAAGTGCAAAATTTAGAAGTTTAGACATTTTTAGTTTAACCGCTCCTTTTCCAATGGGCTTGCAACTAGTTTTATTTGCTAAATAGATAGGACCACAAACAACTTTATGAAAGTCTTCAAAAAAATCATGCTAACATTCATATGTTCTGTGGTTCTAATATCTAATAAAAAACATCATACCATGATTCACTTAAGTATAATAGTAGAATGTGATATAGAAAGTACAAAATCATCATGTCATCACTACCACATACAAATTGGGTTGCTCCTAATGATTTATCTCATAGTGGGTTGAGTCTTTTTCTTTGAAAGAATTTTCTATATCATCCCATGATATTTTGCATTCATGAGCTTCATGACTATCTTTTTTACCACACTATTTGCAATACAAAGGTTATTGATAATTTTGGTTCACATTGAAATTGTTCTTTGCTAATTGTATCTCCTCTTACTTTATTCCTCCATTGGTCTCTACATTTTACTCAATCATTGTAACCACCTCTAGAAGAAATTTTTTTATTGGAAGGCTTTCCTTTTTGTTGAGCAAGCCATATTATCACTAGTGCGATCAATATTTATTCCAAAGGTTCATTCTTGTTCAACCAGCTTATCAATTAGTTGATCAAAAGTAATTGTCTTCAATTAATTATTTGCATGTAGGGATTCCAAATATGTTGAATGAATTGGAAGGAGTGCATTTATGGACATAAATTAAATATTTTTTTTAGTAATAACATCAACATCTTGTTTTATGGCTTGATTTTAAAAAACCAAACTCATGACGTCACCAGTTTTCAATTCAAGATTGGAAAACTTGACATCGCCATTTTTTCATTTAAGTTTGAACAAATTTAACCACAACTGAATGAACTTCAATTTTGAATGTGAGTCATATAAATTGCTTAACTTTAGAAGTGTGTCCCAAATCAATCCACAACCTTGTATGTGATCAAAAAACACAACTTCATGTTAATTAAAGCTCTTATTAAACCTAAGGATTTAAAACTTTTATACTTCCATTTTTCCTTTTCTTTAATAATATTGGTTCTAAAGATTAGATGTCTCCATTAAATATATTAAACAACAAATCATTAAAAATAAGAATACTTTCAAAAATTTAATACTATTTTATCTATGTATCTTTTTCAATCAAAATTTCACTACCCATTACTATAATATATTACATTATAAATTTGAAATATTGTAAAACTTTCTTATAATTTTTTTCAATTCTTACTCTAATTTATATGTTTAAAAAGTATAAGAAATTAAAAAATTTCAAAAAATAAATTAAATAATAAAATACCTTTACTTAGTGGATTCTTTGCTGAGCAGTGTTTGTATTGTACAACGGTGCTCTTCTCACTGTCTCTACCCTTTTTAACATCCACACCAACATAACTGCTGCTTATTACAGTATAAAGCAATTCAAAACTGAGTATACGAATTAACCAGTTTGGAAAACTTGCAGCCATTTGTACCGCTTTTGATGTGTTCCAAAGTTTCCATACGAGTTTAATATTAGCTGTTCTGAAGTTGTTTTCCTTCTATGTTTAATAAATGGAGGGGCAGAGTATTTTTTGAAAAAATAATTGTGCTATTTTGGGATTTTTTAATTTTTTTCTGGTATTTATATTTGTCTTTTGTAATGTGTAAAATTATGTTTGATTCGTTTATTTATATTTGGGTATGTTTGAGGAATGAATTAAAAGAGATTCATTATTGTATTGGAGGATGCTTTCATATTTGAAATAGTGAATAATTTTATTATGTGAATTTTTTATTCTTTATGATTGTATACACTACTTATATTTTAAAGGTTTATCAAGTTTCATTCTTTGATTTAGAAATTTCTCAAGTCTGCAAGTTAAACTGCAAAGACACATTTCTCCTAGAAATTTAGACTCAAAACTAGAAAAGCATCAAATTTAGCAAAAAGATAAAGTAGAAGAATCAAGGCA
Source organism: Sequoia sempervirens (assembly GCA_007258455.2). Classification (NCBI taxonomy): domain Eukaryota; kingdom Viridiplantae; phylum Streptophyta; class Pinopsida; order Cupressales; family Cupressaceae; genus Sequoia; species Sequoia sempervirens. The sequence goes on along the minus strand of VDFB02105785.1, from coordinate 257,463,040 downwards.
AACTCATATTAAGAAGAAATACAACAAATGGCGTATCTTAGATTCAATAGATAAACAATCAATCACAACATAAGGAAGAATAATAAGAAACCAACTTATACACAACACTCTAAACAATATGTAATCTCCTTTTATCTCTGTCCTCAAATTTGATTATGCAATCTGTAGTAAGGAATGAGAAAGTAATACAAAAAGTGAGAATGTTACAACAACAAATAGTCAACATGTAGCATAAAATCATTCATGCAAACATTTCACATACATACATATATACATATATATATACCAAAAACTAGATAGCTCTCCAATTTTAACATCATGCATTCCTATTGACAACAATAAAAATTCACCAAGTAAAAGAAGTCTAATTTGACTTGACACCTATTTTTCTATCTGACAAAAAAGTTCTAAAAACTTTTAAAACTAGTAAAAGAAATTCCCCTTAATTCTCACACTAAACCAACACTATGAGAAGAGGTTCTTAGTCAGCTCTTAATTCAATGGTGAATGGTTTACATCATTCTTCCATTCTTTTCGCAATTTGGAACTCTCTAGTTCAAAGTTAATTTTTGTAAAAATATTTTTTAACATAATTAAAATGTCAAGAAATTCAAGAACTCTACTATTATTATTTGTTTTGGTGATGTTGGATTGTGTTTACTTCAAGATGATATTGCATCAAAAATCCAAGTAAAAATTTGCGAGCATAGTGCCAACAAATTTGGATTGGACGGTACAGAACCATTTTTTTTGACCCAAAGAATCAAGTCATGATGTGCATTTCCAGTAGGTTAAATACCTCTACAATTTTTCACATTTTTCCTTTCTTTGTTTTTGACCTTTTGTTGGATAAAAGAATGCCCCCTGCCAATTTGTTCTTTCTATTTTCTTAGCTCCTTGTAGACTTAGACCTATTTCTAGTAGTCCTCCTCCACTTAAAGTCATTATGGCTCTTCTCATCACTTTTCCAGCCTTCTATTGTGCCCACACATAAACTATTAAAAACAAAAATCAAGTCAAGAGAATAAAAGAAATTCATAGTTTCTTCTTTCTTTTGTGTACAACAAATGTATATGCCTCTACTTCTTTCCTAAATTTTTCACATTTCTTTTCCAAAAAAGAGATGGTCTTCTTCAGTTTTTTCATCAAATATGGGATTTAAGACATCCTTGTAGCTTCTCCTTGTCTTATATGCTCTCTAAAATTAATAAGGCTCCATCACATGTGGGGCTCCCAAAGATCTCCATCAAATCTTCAACTACTGCAACATCATGAGACATAGGTCTTGTGATAGGTTGAATTCCTCCTCATTGTAGTCAAGATTGTACTCTACTTTTTTTCCATTGCAATCCTCAATTTTTTTTCCTTTTTCAAGGTAACACAACTCAATATCTTCATCTCACTCATCCAATTCATATACTCCTCTCTCTCAAATTTCTTGCAAATCACATTTAATGGTCTTTAATCCACTAATAATTCTACCAACTCATCAAAGGAGTTAATCTTTCCCTAATCTAATAGTTCTATTCTTTTGCTAATCCTAGATTGTATCTTTCCTCTTTAAAAACAATTCTTACTGAGTATTTATTTTGACCATTCTTGTCCTGAACCTTTTAACATGTTTGCTATAATTATTTTTTCTCTGCCTTTTAATTATTGCATGCTTCATGCTACTCCCATATCTACCTTAATTCTTCTAGCTCAAATTCTATTTTGTACCTTCTTTCTTGATCTTTTGTTTGTTTTTGCTTTTGTCTTTACCTTGTCTTATTTCTTCTTTCACATAATGAAACAACTCTATATTTACATCTACAGCCATAACCACAACTACTCTCTGAAGTATGAAAAACTCTTCTCATGAATTCTCTACTCCCAACATCTTAAAATGCTTTAATATCAAACTGATACAGACATTTCTCTCAACCTGCAAGTTATACTCCAAAGGTACCTTGTTCCTAAAAAATTATTCTTAAAACTAGAAAGTGTATCAAACTTAGTAGAAGATAGTCTTGGAAAATCAAGACGAATTCATACCAAAAAGAAATACAGTGAATAAGTTAGATTTTGACACATACAGAATCAATCACAGCATCAGGGAGATAATTAAAAATCGACTTATATATAGCACTCTAAATGAGATATATTCAACCTTGATTGTGAAATCTATAGTAAGAAAATTGAAAGAACATAACAAACTGAAACGTCACAGCAGTAAATAATAAACATACAGCATAAGATAATCATTCATGCAGCAACAAATCATAAATCCGTTTATAACAGAAATGAATATTTACAGACTGTAAGCCTTCTCCTATTTCATCATGATGTTTTCCTATTAACAGCCATAAAAGGCCAACAAGTAAAAAGGCCTAATTTCACAAAGATTGAGAAGTAACTAACACCTGGTAAAATTAATAAAAACAATTTTCCCCTATTAAAACACTAAGCTAGCACTAAGGGAAGAGGTCCTCAGTCAACTCCTATGCACAATTTCTACCAGACATATGGACCTCTGAATCAAACAAATCCAATGCTTTCTCAAAGAACTCAAAACATTTGACGGATTTACCTGCGTATTCTATTTGATTTCCGAGGTTTTAGGCGTTTCTGCTGTGAGTCTGCTGGAGCATCATCAATGATGAAAAGGGTAGAAGCTAATGCTTATTGCCCTCTGGTTCGGTTGGTAACCTTACCAGAAAGGCCAGAAACCTAGGAAATCAAATATAATAGGCCGGTAGATCCAAAAGATCCTTGCTATGTAATACACTGCGAACAAACGGATCTCAAAGCAAAATAATATTGCACTACATAGATTTATTTTGCTAAAGATAAGATTTATTGGGTGGGATTGCGAAGGACCTCGTCCTTGAGAGCTACATTTGCGGCCATTGCATATAAATATAAAACCCAAAAGGGTTATAAATGCGCATAGTTGAGGCATATTCCTAAGGATATACCAACATTCTTGGTGTTTCTCTTTGAAATGCAATACAAGGTATTCTGATCGGCAAAGATCATCCTTGGATTGCACGGTTCTCTAGAGCTACACTTTAACTTTGCTTAAAACTCTAATTTGACAAATAAGTATTTTTCAAAAGATTTTGCTAAACTATAACATTAAGCCCAAGTGGGTAGTAGAGTTGGCTTGGGTAGTGGGTTTGCTTCCCAGTGGTCTCGGGTTTGACTCCACTCCCGGGTTGAAGAGGCGGGACTTCTTGCAGGAGGGGGATCTCACCCGTAGGGGACTAGTCTCACCCTAGCTTGCCTCATGTACCCAAGGTAAGGGCTGCTAGGCCGTTGGGCTGGGTCGCGGGGACACCCTTGTAGTATAAAAATAAAAACATTCATTCGAAATGTTATCTACATAGCGAAATAAAATGATAAAGTAAGAATTGATTGGATAATTGATGTTGTAAATAATAGGGTAAAGACCAAACAAACTTTAAATTTTACCTACAATTGTTAAAACAAAACATATTATAGATGGATTTTATTGTGTTTTGAAAAATTAATTTAAAGATTTGTTATTCAATGTTTGGTTTTATGAGTAATAATATTTCTTGTTGATATTGTTACATATTTTTGTTTTTTAAGTTAAAATTGTTAATACTTCAAAAACTCTAGTAAAGAAGATGCAATTATTGTATTTGTCAAGCCATTAGATCTAATAATGATATATAGATACTCCAAGGCCAAATGATAGTAATTTCAAGTAGAATCTACACCAAGGTCTTGCAAGAATAAAAAGTGAGATATGTTAAATCTTGCAACATAAATAGATGTCCATTTGTTTTATAGGCATTGCAGTTCACCTCTATTATTTTTTCCATTAGAAGGTTAAATAGAAAACTAGAATACAACCCTAGGTACCAATTCATTCTTGGGCACACAAACATTGCATCCAATGGTGTGGAAGCATCACGTAGGAAATAGTTGGTAACGAATGGTTCAATGATAGATCCAACAAGCACTATGGCAATGTTGATGAGAATTCCATCAATCCCTATGTTATTTTTAAGCATCACCAAATAGTAGGGCTCATCATAAGATCATTAATTTTAATCAACTTCACATTGTGGCTATTGCAAGACTACCACAAAATATTTTTTTGTAGTAATATTGCTACAAATTGTCTCTTACAAAAACTAGAAAATTGTTGTAGAATGAATTTTGTAGCAACTATAGGACAATTATAAAACAAATTCTATATTATATATGCAAGAATTTTATAAAATAAATTCATGCTTAGTCATCTCTAAACAATCTGCCATTACCTAAATCTATGCATAGACATATCTTAACCTCACCTTCCTTCATTATGTTGCCTTTGGAAGCCTTTAATTGAGATTGACCATGGTCAACTGATGAAAGAGGACCCATTTTATTTTTTCCTACCTACACATGTAAATCCCCAAGTTCCTTTTATGTGATACAATGTTGCACTATCCCAAGATGTTCAGAAATTTCATCTAGATGATAGGAGCCTTCTTGACCTACTAAATAGAGAATCTCATTTCATTCCACCATGTTAGGTACCTTAGATTTCTATCACTATGTTTCATCCTCTTTTTCTAGCCACCTATTAGACTATAAAACATCCTCCTCCCTATCTCAACTTCTCCTTTTTTTTTCTTCATCCTCATGTGAGTTTGTAGGTCCACCTATATCTATCCACTTCCAATTTAAGTTATATTCTTCCAATTGTTTACTTCTTCACTTTCAAGGTCTTGGACTAATTCACTATTTTTGGATGCTTTAGGTTGATTAATTGGATTCCTTTCCACCCCTCATAGATTCAATTGCATATCACCATTTTTTCTATAAACTAGTTTTTCCTCTAACATGGTGCTTACTTTACTAGAAGAATACTTTTTTTCTTCACTTGGTGCTCCCTCAAGGTCCTCATCATGTGCATTCAGTTTTTCTTCATTCATCTTCACATTAATTCCCCCTAAAGGATGTATTTGTTACTATCCCTTCTTTGAAACTAACAAGTATGTAATGCCCCGCCACGTAACCTTAAAGAATAAAGCAAACACAATGGAAGTGTAGTAATTTTTTTTTTAAATGTAATATTAACATGTGATATGAACAATACTAACACATACATTCTCTAAGTTATGCAACAAGGTATTATGTATTATTATTCCACTGTATCAAAGTAAACTAACAATTGCATTTAATTTAAGATCATACATTCAATAACATTGAAATACATCACATAAGATATAAAATACAATAAAGATTCATTCTTACATTGCATTCAATATAAAAATTACAATACTCATTTCCAAATGAGGTAGATCATACAAAAGTGTTACAATTACAAATCACAAGAATTCTCCTCAATTACAATTGAGGAGTGATGTACATAAACAAGGTATCCAACTAATATAAATGAGTCATAAGAGAAAGTACAAATCCATTGGTCCATGCGAGCTCTCCAATCAGGAAGTACCTGCCATCATGAACAAGAATTGGGGACCCAACGGTGTAAGGTGAACGTTCCACCCAACCAAGTGGTACTCGTAGGCCCACCCCCCGTGCTAGGAGATAGTAAAAAGGTTCCCTAGACAAAACCAACAACCACTAGACACAGGAAAACTCAAGACTAAACAATACAAGTACAAGACACAACATAATGGTTGCATTGCTTCCAAAATAAGAAAATCAAGAACATCCAATGTATAATACAATTGACTGTTGTCATAGGAAGAGTGTCACACATAATTTTCTATGGGTTACCCTAGCATAACCTTCCTAGGCTACCAGACCCCCATCTTGGGTTACCCTAGCTTCCTCTACTGGCCGCCAAACCCCCATACAAACTATACTTCTCATCTCACCTCAAGCCTAAACAAGTGCATGATTCATGAGACAACATACATTATCTTTATTTATGTATGAGTTCCCCATTAATTCTTTTAAGTTATCACTTGATTAAACCCTAAGTGAGTTACCCTAGCACCCCTTTGTGTGTCAGACCCCCACAAAGAGCCACTCTTTCCTACTGACAACACTAGGTTCCAATCCTCAAACCATGGGTAGACAAGGTGCACAAAATTCGATAACAAATATCGACCATACTGCAAAGGACAACACATTCCACTCGTAGTAACTAGGCATTCAACTGAATCACACATCTCGTTCGTGGTAATTGGGTGTTTAAACAAGACTACATCCACATGCACTACCCAAGGAAAATCAAAAGCTGAACCATCTCATATAACAATTCCCTCATAATGTTCATATATCTGAAAGACTTACTAACTCAGTTAACCCAAATTGCCCAACTGACGTAACAAAAGAAATCGCAACTTAAAAAAAATAGTTCAGGCAAATAAATAAACTATCGTTAGGATTTCCTAAATCCAATTAATTCAATAGCACATCACTTGCAATTATTCAAGTAAATATAATTCCATTTGCAATAATAAGGAAATAAAATAAAACTATTTATTTAACTCCAATTCCACATTTATACAAAATAATGAAAAATCAACTTCTCTATTTAAAATATTTCATTATAAAATAATTACTCTTATTTTACATGAACTAATTTAATAATATATTACACAAATTTAAATAAATATACATTTAAACAATTATATTTAAATATTTATTTATATATATATATAATTTAATTATCTGAAATAAATTTATAATTATTAATATTCTAAATAGACATGATAACAAGGAATGTTCATGCTTGGTAACTAGGTATGTAATTAAATTTACCATCATCTAGGGATCAATATGATAGAACAAGGATTAACACTCAAAATTAGTACCAAAATTATCGGGAAAACTTGATTGAGTTAAAAGATGGATAACATCTTTGAAAATAATCCAAGGACAGAAGAGATCCAAGATATGGATGTCTTAAGATAAATGAGATTAATCTCCACAAAAATTATAACCATTATTACATGGGAATTAAAAATGGCGTGAGATCGTAAAATAGGTTTACAACTAGTCAAAGAGTAGACTATTATTGGATGTAAAAGAACCTTATCAGTAAGAGAGTTGGAGCCTAGCCAGAGAGTTGGTTGGAGGTCTTTGCTGGAGGACAAAAGTGTTGCAGACTCAATCTAGATCATCATATGTGGAAAAGCATAAACCAGGCATGCTATTCTTCTTTCATACTTTCGAACGAATTTCTAAATAAAAGTCTGAAAATGTATCTACTGAATGTGCAAGGCTAGGGAGTTGTATTTAGTTCCATTCTTCCATGTTTTAGAATGAAATTTCTAAATATAATTCGGAAATAATAACCACTTAATATACAAAGAACCTTTATTACATGGGAATTAAAAATGGCGTGAGATCATAAAATAGGTTCTTGAGGAATTACCATACATATCAGTTTGTACCTTAATGATACTGTTTCATCTGGTACCTTTAGGATTGGTGCAGTAGTCAGTTCATTATGATCCCGAAGTACATACTAATTCAAGAGATGTCGTATGCACATGACCTAGTTATGTAGGAACACAACACTATGCTTAGTTGGTAATCGTTAAAGGATACCCTACCAATCTCTTCTTTGAAGGGAGGGCCATCTATCTAATGATAGGTGTGCAAGGGACTGCATTATAAGTCTGTGGTTGGCAGTAAAGCGCTCGAGTGATGTTTCTCCTCCGTAACAAGTGGCCAATGTACCAAGATTTGAAAGGATGGACTCCTGGACCTTCTTACTACTATTTGTTCTAAAGCTCATCGAAGCTATGTTAGTTAAGGTATGTATTCTTGTTTCATGTAATTTTGAAGTTATTTTATTGAAATAGAATCTTTATTGCAAACTAATATGGCAACCTGCTCATGTTTTATCAATAAAAAAAAGGAAAAAATTTATTGCAATGACATGATAACACGTTTACTTGATTTTAGGATGTAAATTATGGAAAATTTTATATTATATTGGGTAAATATAGGTATGCAATTAGATACGTGTATATATTATATTTTCTTGCATATTTTCATATATGTATATGTATTCATAAATGTATTTATATCGATGCACTCATATGACATATCCACTTGCTCTCATACATTTGCATCAACATGAATATACTTATGGATACATGTATATACTATATACATGTATCCATGCCCACCTCCTAACCAGTAACATAATTCCATATATAGTTTCACAGGCAAGCATCACTTATTCATGCAATCAGAAGTAGATAAGACTCCTAAATGTATACAAACAAGCCTATGGATGACTTAGCTTACAAACAGAAGTTGGAACTCTCCTAAATGTATTAAGAGAATCAATGGAACCAATGAGGAATGTTCATGCTTGGTAACTAGGTATGTAATTAAATTTACCATCATCTAGGGATCAATATGATGGAACAAGGATTAACACTCAAAATTAGTACCAAAATTATCAGGAAAACTTGATTGAGTTAAAATATGGATAACATCTTTGAAAATAATCCAAGGACAGAAGAGATCCAAGATATGGATGTCTTAATATAAATGAGATTAATCTCCACAAAACTTATAACCATTATTACATGGGAATTAAAAATGGCATGAGATCGTAAAATAGGTTTTCAACTAGTCAAAGAGTAGACTATTATTGGATGTAAAAGAACCTTATCAGTAAGAGAGTTGGAGCCTAGCTAGAGAGTTGGCTAGAGGTCTTTGCTAGAGGCCAAAAGTGTTGCAAACTTAATCTAGATCATCATCTATGGAAAAGAATAAACCAGGAATGCTATTGTTCTTTCATACTTTAGAACAAATTTCTCAATAAAAGTCTGAAAATGTATCTACTGAATGTGCAAGGTTAGGGAGTTGTATTTAGTTCCATTCTTCCATTTTTTAGAATGAAATCTCTAAATATAATTCATAAAGAATAACCACTGAATATGCAAAGAACCTTTATTACATGGGAATTAAAAATGGCGTGAGATTGTAAAATAGGTTTTCAATAGGTTGGTTGTGGGTATGTATACATGTATATTTGCTTGGTAACTAGGTATGTAATTAGATACGTGTATATATAATATTTTCTTGAACTTAGATAATTATATATGTATGTAATTAGATAGGTATGTAATTAGATACATATGTAATTAGATAGGTATGTAATTAGATAAGTATTAGGTATATAATATTACATGTATATATGTAATATAACGGAGCAATAAGATACAATCAATGTAACCAACGAGGAATGTTCATGCTTAGTAACTAGGTATGTAATTAAATTTACCATGATCTAGGGATCAATATGACGAAACACAGATTAGCACTCAAAATTAGTACCAAAATTATTGGGAAAACTTGATTGAGTTAAAAGATGGATAACATCTTTGAAAATAATCCAAGGACATAAGAGATCCAGGATATGGATGTCTTAAGATAAATGAGATTAATCTTCGCAAAAATTATAACCATTATTACATGGGAATTAAAAATGGCATGAGATCGTAAAATAGGTTTTCAACTAGTCAAAGAGTAGACTATTATTGGATATAAAAGAACCTTATCAGTAAGAGAGTTGGAGCCCAGCCAGAAAGTTGGTTGGAGGTCTTTGTTGGATGCCAAAAGTGTTGTAGACTCAATCTAGATCATCATCTGTGGAAAAGCATAAACCAGACATGCTATTCTTCTTTCATACTTTAGAATGAATTTCTAAATAAAAGTCTAAAAATGTATCTACTGAATGTGCAAGGTTAGGGAGTTGTATTGAGTTCTATTCTTCCATGTTTTAGAATGAAATTTCTAAATATAATTCAGAAAGAATAACCACTGAATATGCAAAGATAAATTTATATCTTTTGAATTAGTATGAAGCATTATCGGGATTTGACAAGATGTCCAAGAGCAATGTGTGCTCGAGATGGACACTATGGTATAAATTTTTGGATTAATGATAATGTTTCATTTGGTACCTTTAGGATTGAACTAAAACATTAGTACCTTTAGTTTGTACTTTAATGATAAATTTATCTTAACCAGTATCATTAAGGTACAAAATTTTGATCTACTTTTGTCCCTAACACTACTTTGGCCAAAGTATTTCCATTCAATAAAGAACGTAGGTCATCTATCACATGCACTAGCCAGGGTCAATTTGACTTAAGGCTTCCTTACTCTACGCGTAGGTTGGTCTATTCGGGGTAGTCCATACCCTAGACGTCCTACATCAAGCTAACTACTAGAAAGGAGGATGACTTAACAAGTACTCACAATCATCCCTCCTAAACTGGACAACTTCATCCTAGGAGTTTTATTAACTTGACTAAGTTAATCTACTAACTTGTTCTGATCGGTACCTTATTAAACACCCTCATTTCTTCCCTAGTATTTAATAGCTACTTGAAAACATACACTCCTTATATGGAGTTCATACCAATTCACTTCTTATTGAATCTATGAACCTAGAGTAATTTGTACACTAATTCAAGCAGGTGCAAACAGTAGTAAACATGCAATACCATTCTTTAAATCATAAACTAATCCTTGTTTATGGAACTAAAAGTAATTCCTAACCTTTGCATAATCAAAAGTTATTTCTTTAGAATTACATTTAGAAAATCGTTCTAAAATATGAAGAATAAAACTAATTATAACTCCCTACCCTTGTACATTAAGAAGATACAATTTCAGACTTTAATTTAGAAATTCGTTCTAAAGTATGAAAGAATAATAGCATGCCTGGTTTATTCTTTCCACAGATGATGATCTAGATTGAGTCTGCAATACTTTTAGCCTCCAGCCAACTCTCTTACTGACAATGTACTCTTATACACAACTAAAAGACAATCTCAACCCCTCACTGTTGGACTAATAAATGGTGAATGACAGATATGATTCTCTATCAATGGGAATTATTTTCTCAAAATATGATGAAATCTCTCACAGCAAAAATTAAAATCTCACTCATAACTAAAGAAGAATACTCATAAAATACTTTGAAACCTTTAGAATATGAGAAAATTTGAATTCCAAAACTATGTGTAATAGAATGAGTTGAGTTGCTCTTATATAGGCTTCTTGGTCAACCAATTCCCTCTTCTAATGGCATCCAAGCTTCTAGCAGGGTTTTAGAATAATTCAAATATGAAATGTGGCAAACCCTAGAGAAGATTCAACCTCCTTTTGTGATAGCAAATGAAGAATGGTTCAATTTGCACATGATAAAATCCAGAAATACGACACCTACAGGAAATGGTGCGATTCAACAGGTATAGATAAATGATGATAATTATAGAGAAAAAGTCCCCCGTTCTATGCACACCACACTTCCTACTTCCCAGGCTGTAGTCGACACCATTCAAGCCGTGTTTCAATGCTGGTCATGGTCGCGCGCTTCTACATGCGCTTTTCATTTTCACGAGAATTTCCTTCATTTCCTTTTATTTTCTTTTTCTAAAGTTTTACAAAGTTTGAAATGAAATATTTCCTACTTGGCGTGATCTTCCAAAGGCATTTGATTCAATTTAAAGATATATTATTTATTTCAAAGAGTTAATCGACTTAAAATTTCAAGGAAATATTTAACTTTGACAAAATAAAGTCTCTCTTATTCCAAGTTTCGATTTCCATTCTACACTTTATGATATTTAAATAAAGTGCCTTTTGAAACTTTATCGATTTCCAATCTTTTATAATGAGTAACATATATATATTTATATATTTATTTTATTATATTTAATATATATATAGTATAGTTTTACTTTACATTATTATATATCTATGTATATATATATTTAAATTTAATAATTTAATTAAACTTATATACATACATATATATATATATTGTAAAAACTATATTATATATATATTTTATATAATATTAAATATATATATATACCTTTACATATATAAATATATACACAAATACATATTTAATTTGCAAAGTACGTATATTGCTAGCCAGTCAACCTACTTTCATTATACATACCTATGTATATGTGTATATGTAAATTTTGTGGTAATATCAACATAATATTATTAATATTCACGTATATACAACAAGCTGGTTGTGGGTATGTACATACATGTATAATTGTTTGTATATTTTCCTATACGCATATGTATTCATAAATGTAATTATATCGATGCACTCATACGACATATCTATTTGTTCTCATACGTTTGCATCGACATGAATATACTTATGGATACATGTATATACTATATACATGTATCCATGCCCACCTCCTAACGAGTAACACAATTCCATATATAGTTACATAGGCAAGCATCACTTATTCATGCATTCAGAAGAAGATAAGACTCTTAATGTCAACAAAAAAGCCTACATATGACTTAGCCACAACTTAACTGACTTAGCTTACTCAGTCTATAGGATGTGTGTGTATGCTCAATTGGTACCCATTACTGTTTACCCAACCAAGCTCCTCCCCAAGTGATATCTCTCCTCTGCCTGGAGGAATGAACCTGTTTCTTGCACATCATGACACAACGATGGAAGTCATATGCTCAAAACAAGGCAGTATACATAAAACATCACAAAAAGTTAGAATAATAGTATTCCATAACTTATATGCCACATTCATTCAAGAATTACATCAATAGAAGTATCAAACAAATGATACAATCATTTTAAATAGGAAACATTCATTTGATAACAAGAACAATACGTTTTATTCATCTAAAAGATTCAAACATTACAATACATTTCCCTAAGCAATACTAGATATACAATCAGGGTGTAACATACTCCCCCCATTATGATTCATTGTCCCCAATGAACAAAGGTATTATTCAAAGCATATAAAATCATAACGCTAATTTATTCATCATTCTTGAATGCTTCAAGAATGTCAAGAAACTTCCACTGGATCTCCTCATAGTCTTCCCAAGTAGCCGAGTCTTCAGCGTATTGGTCCCACTGGACTTTGCACTGAGAGACTTCTTTGTTCCGCAAGCGAAGCTTTCAGACATCAAGCACCTTAAAGGGCTCAAGCGTTACTACCACAGGATCCTTTACCTATAAAGTAGTCCAAACAATAACATGGCTATCACCTGGTATATACTTCTTAAGGTAGGACACATGGAAGACGTTATGCATTTAGGAAAGAGCTGGTGGCAATGCAATTTGATAGGCTACCGGGTTTATTTCTTCTAAAACCTCAAAGGGTCCAACATATCGCGGAGCCAACTTGGAAGACTTTCCAAATTTGATGGAGCTTTTATGAGGCTTAACTCTCAACAAAACCTTATCACCTTTGATAAAATTTCATGGTATTATCTTAGCATCAACATCAATCTTTTGTCGGCTGTTAGCTTTGGCTAACCTTTGCTTTATAATCTTTACTTGCTCCTCCATTTCTGCTAACATTTAAGGTCCAAGACTTACTCAGTCCTCAAGTTTATCCCAACTTATCAAAGTTTGACACTTTCGACCATATAAAGCTTCAAACGAAGCCATCTTAATTACATAATGGTATGAGTTATTGTAGGAAAATTAGACTAAAGGTAAGTAATCCTCCCACTTATATTGTTGATCCATGCAATAAACTCAAAGTAGGTCTTCCATAACTTGGTTCACCCTTTCAGTTTTCCCATCCATTTCTAGATGATATGCTGAGTTAATGTTCAGTTGAGTCCCGAGTGCAAAAAATAAGGTTTGCCAAAACCTGGAAGTAATTCTTGCATCCCTATTAGATATGATCTTTTCAGGTATTCCATGCAATCTGAATGCTTCTTGCAAAGATTTTATTGCAATGACTGGTGCTCCATCAGTCAAATTTCTAAGTATAAAGTGAGCCACTTTTGTCAGTCTATCAACTACCACTAGTATGGTATTCTACTTATTCCTTGAAAAAGTTAATCCTTGCACAAAATCCATACTTATCACTTGCCATTTCCATTCTGGAATGTCATTTGTGTATAGTAAGCCTGTTGGGTGATGATGCCCAACTTTTACTCTTTGACATTCAAGGCATTTTGCTACATAATTAGCAACATCCCCCTTCATTCCTTTCCAGAAGTATAATGGCTTTACATCGGACATCATTTTTGTTACTCCTAGATGACCAAAATACGGGGTCTCATGCACTTCTTTCCACACCAAATTTCTTAAGTTACTTAAGTTAGGCACATATATCCTTCCTTTGTACCTAAGTAGTCCACTTGGTTCAAATTTGAAACCATCATACCTCGGATTTTGAGGATTTTCCTTGAGTGCCTGCCTAACTTTCCTATAGTAATCATCCTTCGCACATTTTTGGAGCACATGGTCTTTAAAATTAGTATGAATTGCAACAATAGAAGCTATGTGGCGTCTTTGACTTAATGCATCAGCAACCCGATTTTCTTTTGAACCCTTGATGTAGCTGATATTGAAGTCATAATCAGCAATCAACTCCAACCATCTTCTCTGTCTAACATTTAGATTTGGTTGAGTAAAAAGGTACTTTAACCCATTATGATCAGTCTTCAACTCAAAGGGTTTCCCAAGAAAATAGTGTCTCCACATTCGCAATGCATGAATGATGACTACTAGCTTGAAATCATGCGAAGCATAATTCATCTCATATGGTTTTAGCTTCCTTGATTCGTATGCAATTACTTGATTATCTTACATAAGTACTCCTCGTAGTCCTCCACAGGCATCAGTGACAACTATGAAACTTCCTTCAGGATCTGGTACCTTTAGGATTGGTGTGGTAGTTAGTTTCTCTTTGAGTAGGTCAAATTCCTTCTGACACTTCTCATTCCAATCAAACTATAGACACCTAAAATTTGGACACTTAATTTATCCAAATTTATCCCCTTTCATCTAAGCATCCCCTTATCTGCATTAATTAAGTAATATCACTATTATTTAATTAATCCCTCTAAAGTTATTTTAATCCCTAAGATATCTAGTTAAATAATTAAATACCTTCCTCTTTCATCAAATGAATTAAATAAATATCACATTTATTTAATTCCTCCTCATGTCACATCCTCCATCATTTTTATCTAATCTTAATCCTTCTTCTAATCTCATCATTAGGATGTGCACATGTCTAATCCTTGATTAGGAGGTGTCACATCCTCCAACTTTTGCAAGTTGGCATCTAATCTTTCTTAGCCACCTAACCTTCCTCTAACCCCTCATCAACTTGTCTAATCACCCCCTTAGTCAACTCTTCCCATCCCCCAAGGAATTTTTAATTCCTTTTGTCTTCAAAGTCCTTCCAGTTTTAATTCCACTCTCATCTTTCAAAGGAATATTAAATTCCTTTTCTCTTCCCATGTCCTTTATAGCCATGTGATAAACCAGTCAACTAGGGCTTTTTTCTTCTTTGGCAGGTGAGGCCTCCATTCCCCATGTGAATTTTGATTCTTTTTAATCCCAGTGCTCAAAGGGAATTTTGAACAGCTGCTTCTTCCACATGTCCTCTCTTTATTCCTTTATTCTTTCCCTCTCCCCATAGATATTTGAGGTGCAATTCCTCCATCCTCTCTCTCTCACCCACATGGGGACAGGTACCTGCTTTATGAGAGATCTTGTGCAATCCCAAGGTACTTTGTACCCCCCTCCATGTCATGTACCATCCTTCCACCTCATGTCTACTTCACCTTTTAGGGCTATATCACATACCACATGTCAAGATGTGAGGGCTTGTGAGTTCTCAACTCACCTTAGCCCTACATCTTGGTATTTGGTGGATCAATCTCAACCGTCCATTTCCCCTAGGATTTCCCAAAAATCCTATAAATACCCCCTCTTTTCTCTCATTTTGGGAGGAGATCATTTTGCTAGCCAAACTCTTGCAATTTTGTTTCTCAATCTACACTTAAGCCATTTGCATCCACATTTTGTCCAACTATCTTGCATCTCACACTTACATCTTACCTCTACCCTTGTCAAAGGGCATACATCTCATCCAATGGAAGGGCCAACCAAGGGCAACTCTACAAGGAGTAAAATGTTCCATTTTCCATTTGTTGGTTTATCCATCTTCCATTTATTCTCTTCCCCCCCTTTTCCACCTTAAGGGTTACTTGACCATTCCTAAAACTTTTTTTATAATAAACTGCCAAGCCCATAAAACTTCTCACCTCATATACATTCTTGGGTATAGGCCACTGAGTTATTGTTGTGATCTTAGCTGGATCTAGTTCAATTCCCTTGGTTGATATTACATCACCCAAGTAATGTACTTTCCATTGGAGGAAGGTACACTTGGAAAGTTTTTTCGTACAACTTATGCTCTCGCAAACGTTGTAAAACCATTCCTAAGTGCCTATTGTGTTCTTCATTTCTAGAGTAGATTAGAATGTCATCTAGAAAAACTAGCACACACTTGTCCAGGTAGTCTCTAAACACACTATTCATAAGGTTCATATATGTTGTAGGCGCATTTTTCAAACCAAATAGTAATACTGTGAACTCGTAGTGTCCATACCAAGTTCTGAAGGTGGTTTTAAAGATATCTTCATCTTTAATCCTAAGCTAGTGGTATCCGGACCTTAGATCAATGTTTGAAAATATGGCTACTCCTCTTACTTGATCAAAAATTTCATCAATTCGTGGCAGCAGGTATTTGTTCTTATCATAGCTTTGTTAAGCACACGATAGTCAATGCATAGCCACATTGTTCCATCCTTTTTGATGAAGATTACAAGTGCTCCCCATGGTGAAACACTTGGTCTTACCAGTCATTTTGTTAGCAACTCATGGACAACTGTGCCTTGAGTTCTGCAAGTTCTGTAGTAGTCATTCTATAAGGTACCTTGGATACAGGTTTTGATCTAGGAATTATGTCAATAGAAAAATCAAAGACTCTCTTTGGGGGTAGACCTGGTAATTCCTCAGGAAATACATCCATAAATTCCCTTAAAACTGGGTATTTCTCCATATTTGAGATTCCTGATTCATCAATCTCTCTATCTTCTATCTCCTTTGTACTTTCATTATCAGGATCACCTAACTTCTTGAATCTTTACTTCAAATATTTTTCATCCTTTCTTTTTGGCTCTTAGTAGTTGCATTGTTGAGATTTGTCTAACTTTAACCTCCCTAGGTATTCCTTGCAAATTCACTTGATTACCATAGTCATATAGACATTTAATTGTCTTGGATTGACAATCAACTATGGCTCTATGTCTCCACAAAAAATTCATTCCTAGGATGACATCATAGGATCCTAGTGGTGTGACATATAGGTTAACTTCAATGGTGAAACTAGGTAATTCTAAGTTGGCCTCAAAAAGACATTGATCCACCCTTGCTCTTGTACTGTTTGCATATTCTACATTCCATGATGTAGCATATGAATAGCCTTTCTAGAAAATTTATTTGCTACACTAGGAGAAACAAAACTTTCAATTGCACTAGTATCAATAAGGACAGAGATAGGTAAGCCAAACAATTTACTTGTAGTTTTGATTGGCATTATTTGATAGTCTGCTTGCCTATCATCAACCGCTGCATGGATTCTTTGCTAGAACATAGCCTTTTGAGAAGGCAGAGAATTCCCAGTAGCTTTATTTAGACAATCCCTCGCGTAGTGGTCTCCTTTGCAAAGGAAACATCCCGTAGGTGGTCATTTTCTTCTGGATACCTCTCTAGTTTTGTTGTTTCCCTCACTAGCCTTGCTAGTGTTTCCACTATTGCAGTTGCTTCTCTTTTGATCCTTCCAAAAAAAAATTCTGTTGAAATGAGATCTTTTTCCTTTTGATCTGGCAGCATCTCGAACAGGTTCATCTTTCTTTGAAGTTGTCTTAGTGGTTACCTCATTGTCCTTCTTTTGTTCCTTTTTCTCTTGACGATGAGAATCAACTTTGAGCTTCTGCTTCTGCTTAACAACTTTCTAATAAACTAGGTCCATGGTAGTTGGACCATGCATGTCCACCTCACCACCAATTTTACTGTTCAATCCTAGTATGAACTTCCTGATTTAGAATCGTTCACCTTTATGATAAATTGGAACATATCAAAGAAGATGAGTGAACTTCTCCCAGTAATCGTGGACCGACATAGTCCCTTGTTTTAGCTCTTGAAAATAAGAGAGATGTTGGTCATAGAAGAGTTAGGGCAACCAACATTTATGGAAGATTTCTATGAACTCTCCCCAAGTCAACTTCCAAAAAACTTATGTCAAGTTCCAATTTCTTGTTCATCCACCAATTAGAGGCTTCGCTTGCTAATTGGTATGCTCCCCATGTTGCCTTTGTTACATCATCGTAATTTCTTATCTCAAAATACTTTTCCATCTGGACAAGCTAAATTTTAGCTTCGTCACCTACTGCATTGCCATCAAACTTTGGTGGTATTATCTTTTTCATGTCCTGACTATCTACTAATACCCTCATTGTGATCGGTAGATATTATCTTTATGTTTCTCTCAATGGAGTTGGTTGGCGATTTTTCTCTCTCATGGTTGTGATTATCATCATGTCCACGAGATGAACTTTCACCCTTCGTGTTGTCAATGTTTATTTCCTTCAACTTTTCTTTTTCTCTTTCATTCTCTATATTAGACAACCTTTCCAAAATCAAGTCTAGTGTTGCTTGGACTCCAGTGTCCCTATGTTCCTCTTCTTTGCTTGTACTAGATCTATTGCACATCCTCTCGCATGTTTTCACCATGGTTTTATAGTTGTATTATACCTGGTGTCTTATCTAAGCTAGATTCTTTAATCTTATAATAAACGGAAAACATAAAAGCTTTCATTCTTACAAACACAAGATTTGCCAAGCAAGTTTATGAATTATACACAATTTTCAATAAACACATAATTTCATTTATTTCAAGAAGACTTTTCAACATCCCATCAATTACATAGAGTGACTATTAAGATAGTCAAGAGGAGAGTATCCTTCGGATTCACTCTCAGATACATAACTAAGTGGTGTATAGCCTAGAGACTAAGAGTACTGCTGAAACCTATCTTTTTCTTCATCTCTCATCTGCTCTTCTCTATCCCAAAAGGGATAGTACCCTAATATCATCAGATACATAGTTGATAGAATTGTTGATATGGTGTTCATCAACAATAGGGTCCGTCATTTGATATTGAGGACAATTCTCAATTGGTGGAGTCCTTGGTGTGTATCCCACTGACTCATCACACAACAAAATGGTTATAACCTCGACCAGCGGGAGAACTCTAGGATCCCGAAATATGAATGTTGGACTTGTGCTTTCCTCAAAAGGCATGTCCCTGGATAGTGGAAAAGAATCTGACTTTCCCGGAGAAATGTTGGGTAAAAGGTTGAATGCAGCTTCCATTTTCATTATATTCTTTACTTTATTGATTCAGGAAAGGGCATGACTAATAGTCTCTGTGTCACTTAACCAAATAGCATTCTCATGATTGGTTCCTTGAATGGTTCTAGTGATGACCTTATTTTCCTTCTTGGCTTTCAGGTATCGTTCGTTGTCGATTAAGGTCTTCCTATCTGTTAATCAAAAGTGTACTATCCTGTCACAAGAATTTTCACAACATTAGGTAATGTTAGAACTAAGGAAATAGGGTGAGCTCAAAGGTTCCTAGTGTTTAAACCGTGCTCTGATACCACATGTGACTAAGTTAATCTACTAACTTTTTGTGATCCTTTTATATACACCTAAAGGACATTTAATTATATTGTAAATGAAATATTTAATACCATATAGAACTAATGATATACTAATACCATATACAACTAATGACTTTTTGTGATCCTTTGATATGAACTACTAATACCATTCATATGAATTAAGGAAATAGGGTGAGCTCAAAGGTTCCTAGTGTTTAAACTGTGCTTTGATACCACATGTATCACTCTAAATATTTGACAAAACAAGCATCACTTATTCACAACATTTATTTATGTATTTATATATCTATATATATATATTCACAAATATATATATATTAATCAAAACAATTGCTTTGATGGCAATTTTACAAATTTTCTACAGGAAAAGATTTACTATTTTATTAGAGGATTTCTTTTTCCCCAACTTACCCGAGGATTTCAATTCTATACTGCAAAGATTTTCTATTGTTTTCTTTTGAAATTTTCTATTGTTTAACAATAATTTCCTATGAGGCTCTCTGATTTTACTATAAATTTTTCTACAGAAGTGCAAAATCTTCACAGCTATCAACAAATTTTCTACGGAGAAGCTTTCAATTTTTTTATTTTTTTTAGAAGCTTTAATCAAATATTCTTCTACAAGCAATCTTTCAATTTAACAAATTTAAAAAAACTTCTACTAAATTGGATTTTTGTATAGGCAATCTTTTCAAATCAACAAAATGAATAAATAAATAACAAAGGAACCTATTTTTCTAAAGCTTGAAGAAATGAAGCTTGGAGCAAAGCCTTCCCTTTAGAATTCAATTTCCAAAGCCTTTTCCAAGAATCACCACTTCTAGAAAGATGCACAGTACATAGCCCAAAATATATTTATGAGAACCTCTTCCAATTTTCAAAAAAACAATTTCTCAGCCAATATCCCTCTTTCCATTCTCGTGAAGTAACTCTTACTTCTCACAGTTATGGAAAATATTCTCTTCGAGAATAATTTTCTCAACAAGAATTTTCAATAAATTTTACTCACACACATGGCTATTCTAAAATATCTTTTGACTAACTTTTAGATATTTTCCCTTTTTGATAATTACAAAGAATTTATGCTAATGTAGTAATTTAAAATTCCACAATTTAATATTATCTACATTATGCAATTTAAAATTCAAATTCACATAATAATATCAAGAATAAATTTAATCTAATTACCTTATAAAATAAATTTAATCATAAAGATTAATTTACTTTACAAAATAATTAAATTTAATTAATTAAATTAAATACAAAGCTTCTAACAATATTATTTAAAATTAATTAAATAAACACTAAAATCATTAAAAGCATTAATTTAAAATTAATTTTCATAAAATAAACCTTGCATAAATAAATAACAATTGACAAGGCAAATGTAGACATGACAACCAAACATACCGAACATGGACTGATGACACACTGTGACTAGGGTTGTGGCTAGACTAGGAAAAACCTCGTTACTATCTCCCAATCAACAATCCCGTTGGGCAAATAGACACGCTCAGACCTGTGAAGCCAGGTGGAGCCGATGTCCTGTACCTGCAATCTTGCAATCAAACATATTTCATACATGTATATATATATCAATCATGAACAATCACACCGTGAAGAGAAATCGCGGAATTACAGAGTGCTCACAAGCGAGTGATGTAATCCTATCCTCTTCACCAATACAGTCGCATCAAGACTGACGAAATAAAACATAACTAATCAACATATGAGCATATTCAATATTAACTCACATAAAAATTATGCTAATCAAAAGAATAACATAAAGCAATAAGCATCCACATAGTGTATCATCTCATCATAAAATAATTCCATCATCGCTCCACTATCAACGATCAAATATAACAACATAGTAACAAGATCTATCAAAGTAAAAAAAAACATACTGTCAAGAAACATAAGAAAAATGGAGGGGTACTACATCCTCCCCCCTAGGATCAGGCTTACTCTTGGAAGCCTGTGAACAATAGGGATAGAGCTCCCTCAGATCCTACTGGACCCTAACCTACTCAGTATCTCGACCCCTGAGGAACAATTCCCGATGATGCAGGGTGTGCATGATTTCCAAAGGACGATGCCTATCCTCTTCCAGAAGCCTCATCAACTGCACCAAAATCCACTATGGAAAAACCCTATGTGATCTATCGGCATCACCTATTGTTGGCTTGGAAGCTACTAGTCTCTGACTATAACCTAAT